>BQNB010035144.1:0-34101 GCA_026074375.1 Tanacetum coccineum | reverse complement strand
GAAATTCCGGACTTCATTGGTTCTATTTGTTTTTATATTCTTTTGTGGGTACTGACTATATTTATACTTTTTTCTCCTCGCCTGTTCGAATCAGAACGTAAAAGATGAGACTTTAGGCGCCATGGAGCAGCTCAAAGAAGCTGAATCTGAAGCAAAAGCTCTTCGTACAATGACACAAAGAATGGTTTTGACTCATGAAGAGATGGTAGGCTTAACTTTTCCATAGTAATGTTTAGAGGTGGCTAGATGGGTAGGCTAGGCAACAGCCTGAAACAAGCTGGTTAGGGGATGGCCCGAAACACATGTTTTATCCAGCTTTAAATTTTTTATAACCACATGCAGATTTAGAAAGTTTTTCTCTCGGTAAGTAAATATTGAAACGTTCTTACAGAAAAAACATTACTTTTACAATAATGATTTAAAATAATATTTAAAGATCTTTTTTTGAAACGTTAAAATACAACATCTTTTTCGAGGTTTTTTTAAGGAGGTTGTATACGTTAAAACTGGATTTTGGACGAATTTCAAACATTTGACTCACTTCGCTTCTAGCTAAATTAATTTGCTTTACTTCTTTACCTTATTTGGAATACAACCCAAATTCGAGCCATTTGTAAGCAAATGGGTTAATGTTGTCTCCTCTAGTGGTTTATGAGGCTTTGCTCTCATTTTTTTTTGTTTTCAAATTCTTTCAGGAGGAGGTAGTTCTGAAGAGGTGTTGGCTTTCTCGTTATTGGGGTTTAGCTGTACAGCATGGTAATTTTCTTTCTACAAGTTTGAGCCAAAATTGGAGACTGAATTGCATGTGATATTAACCTCTGTATGGTCCCGTTGCATGCAGTTGTTTAGAAACCCATCCTAAAATTTTACTTTGGAGTACACTGATGTTGCAAGTATTTAGTTTGATCATACAGAATATTTCCATTGGAAAGTGTATTTTTGGTCTATTTTAAATGATGATTGTAAGGTAACATGAATAGTTATAGGTGTAGCTGTGAAAGGAATCAGTTCCGTCAATCACTCTTAAAGATATCACCTCATGAATCTGTTAATATATGTTATTCGCATCTGAGCACCTCATATTTGTTATAACATGACACCCTTTTTTTATTCCTTTTCTAAGGTATATGTGCTGACATAGCGGGCTCAAAGCACGAGCATTGGTCATCATTTGCACCGCTGCCATTTGAAGTTGTCATCTCGGCTGGACAGAAGGCGAAGGAGGAGTCTTGGCATGGTGGCAAGTTCACTAACTCAATAGTTGTAGGCTTTTTATTTGGTGTAGCTCATATATATTGGCTATGGGTGGTAAGATGGGCGTGTCAGGTTACGGTCACTATAGTACGGGTCAGGCAGGGTTGACACCTAAACACCTGTTTGGCCATTGCGTTAGTATGCTTACATTATTCTACAACTCTAAGCTAAATCTTTAACCACCAGCAAGTGCTCTAGTGGTAAGACACTTGACTTCCTCACAAGAGGTCAAGGGTTCAAACCTCACTAGGTACACATTTGGGGGTAGCCAGGGAAGGGCCGGAAACGGTATCAGGGATACCCCGATTAGGCCGCGTACGTCTGAGTCAAAAGGCTCGCCCTCCCCAGGTAACCTAAACATGGAAAAACAAAATTCATTTACTTGGTTAAATCTTTGAATAAATAATTCGGGGGGTTGTATGCATTAAAAGACTTTCGGCAACTTTTAACCTGTTTGACTCGGTCATCCCATTTGACCCTTCTCTAGCCAAAAGTTTTATCTGATCTTCTTGAGATAAAACACAGCCCACCTCGACCCATTTATAAGTTAATGGGTCGAAATGGCGACACCTCTGTTTTTTGGTGCATCGTTTTCTGAACTTGTTATCATGTCATGGAAGCAGGTGATGATGATTCTGACAGGAGAAAACTTGTGCGTGATATTAATGACCTAACAGGGGAAGGAAATATTGAGAGTATGCTTTCGGTTGAGATGGGATTGAGGGAAATGGCTTCCCTGAAGGTCTCTTTCCTTCCCAGTTATCAAAACTTCAAATTTATGTTGATTTCAGTTGCATTCTTTTTAATGTGTTTTGTATATGCTTGAAGGTAGAAGATGCTGTTGTGCTGGCAATGGCCCAACAACGTCGTCCAAATTTGGTCCGACAGTCAGTCCCTGGTATGGCCCATTTTTAATGTTTCATGCTATAAGCCCTAAATGAAATTTTTGCGACTTACATTTGAGGTGGCAAGATGAGTGGATTCAGTAACGGGGCATTGTTTTTACGGGTTGAAGCAGGCTGGGTCTGGGTTTGATCGACCCATTTAACACTAGTGGTTCTTTTTGTAAATTTTTTATGAATATTTGATGTGTTTATTCTAATGACAAACACGATTTTTTACCATACTAATTTAAGTCTTTGAATAAAACAATGTAGGCGGTTGTCTTTGGACTATATTCGACATGTTTGACCTGTTTAACCCTGTTGACATCCTTTTAGCCTTGTATACTGTATGTGGCTCACTTGACCCGTTTGAGATAAAAAGCAACTTAAATAAACTATAAACAGGTCGAAATTGCCATGTCGACTTATATTTCATGCTTATTATTCATGAGAATAGCGGAAAGCTTTTCTATGTTAGTTCATACATTTTTTCCCATTATTGTATTGGTAACATCTGCCTTTTATTACAGACCCGAAGTCCCCAGGTGATACCAAGATCGTGGAGGGATTTGGTAATGATTTTAATTAATATGTTTTCATTGTTTTAGTATAATCAATGTTTAAAAAACCGGGTTGACCCGTGAACCGGCTGACTCACCGGAAGCCGGTTTTAGCGAAAAACCCAATTGAACTGCTGGTTAAACCTTGAACCGGGAGCTCGGCCAGGTCAATTAAAAACCCGGTTTCTAAGTATAATGCTAGGCTAAACTTAGAATCCTTATATACGACACTCTATAACTGTCCCAATACGAGTATCTATCTCCAAGGCACTCCTGGGTTTATGATTTTCATATCATATGTATGTCACACAGTGGTGGTCTAATTAATTTACCATTGTATTGAACTATTACTGTAATACTTTAGTTTATGTTTTGACTTTTGGCTAACTTTAGTTGCTCTACCTTTATTGCAGACTTGAGTCTTGAAGAGGCTGAAGATGTTTCTTTTAAAGAGGTTTGCTTCCTATTACATTCTTTTATATGATGACTAGTCACCAAATTATGAATAATGTCGATCAGAGATGGGAGGGTTTTTATAAAGATCTTGCCATTCAAACAGGCCAAACAGGTCAAATGGGTCGCAACTCGCATGAAATGTATATAAATACATACCTTTTAAAATTGCTATTTTTCAAAAACTTATCTTACTTTATTATTGTTAGTAATCATATTGAACACATTAATTTGTTATGAAATGGAGAATCATGGACATAAGTAGTTTTTGGGCTAGTCCAAGTCGACCCAACCTACACTAACTTTTCAACCCGGTCCAATACCTAGTCTTTCCGATCTAGTCGTGAAAGCTTCTTTGAAACTCGACTCCTAGTAAATTTGTCTTGCAAAGGATTATGGAAGAGTTCCAGATGGTTATTCCATTAAAGAAAACTCCCGATGCACTTTTAGGGTTACCGATGCTTTCTTGCATTCATAAATGAATATCGAAATGTGATCATGATAATTTGTCAACTACCATACAGAAAGATCTTACATAAAACGGATGTACTTTTCCCTGTTTAGTGTTCAGGTTACCTGTGAGGGCGAGCCTTTTTGACTTAGATGTACGTGGCCTCACCGGGTTAATCCCGGACCGTTTCCGACCCTTCCCTGACCACCCCAAATGTACACATCTAACGTAGTTTGAACCCTTGACCTCTTGTTTGAAGGTGGTTACAGAAAGATCTTACATGTGTCTCCGTATATCATACATCTAATTTCTTCTTTAGGTAGGGTGTCGGTTTCATAAGTTAGTAATTATGGGTTGACCTTCATGAATACAAATTGATTTAAATCTGTTTATGATTTAGGCTCATAATTACATCCTTTGTGCAGGCTTGGCTTACATATTTTTGGAGAAGAGCCAAAGTTCATGGTGTGGAAGAGGATATTGCTGAAGATAGACTTCACTTTTGGATAAGCCGTAGTGCAACGTCTCCCACTTCTCATGATGCTGTTGATGGTAAATATTCACCCTGCTGTTTCATTTTTGTAGCCGAATCTGCACATGATATTCGTTTCAACGTAGAGTAAGTGAAAAATAGGGTGTAAATATATGCCTAGCTGTATGTGGGTGGGACCATCACCAAGAGGTTGTGGGTTCGAGTCTTAGTTGAGACATACGTGTGCGAGTCTTCGCATAAAAAAAGGAAGTGAATGAGAGTAGGATATGAGTGGGCAAATTCCATTTGTAATTAGGCCAAAATGGGTAATTTATATAACACTTTAGGCCTGGTTGGGTTTCCTTGACCTGAAGATTTGTTTGGACAATTTTTTTGCACAATATACATTTACGTTCTTCCAAATGAAAAAGAACGAAATTAATAATTTCTGGTATTACTGAGGTGACGTTCTCTACTTATGTACTTATGAAAGAATGGGTTGTGGTTATCTTGAACTGGTCAGATCAAAAAAAAAAAAAAGGAAAGAAAAGCAAAGAATAAAACGGAAAGTTGCCCGAGTATATTTTATAATGCATACAACCTCTAAAATATTTTACTGAAAACATATATCATTATCGTAATATTATGATCAATATAATCATACCTAACATGTCAGTAAATATTTTATGAGGATGGACAAAATAATGCTTGCCGGTCCAACCCAACCCAAACCTGTTTTACGCATCATCTATTTTCTGATAATTATTTTATGGTTTCTTGCAGTTGAAAGAGGGTTAACCGAATTAAGGAAATTGGGTATAGAACAACAGCTATGGGAAGCATCTCGCAAGGAGATAGGAGACCAATCATCTTTATTACCTGTCGACAATTCCAAAGATTCTGCAGATGAAGACGCCTCCTAGTGATTTGTATGTTTATTTAATTTCTTTTTTTACTCTTTATCCAAAATGAAAAAATGCAAATTTTTGTGTCTTAGTGTCGATATATGAACTGTGAGTTTGTGCAAGTTTTTCATGTATAATAGGCTGGATGATGATAATGGTATAGACCATAGATACATGTAGTTACAGTTATCTACAAATCCGCGAAAAATATTCAATTGTTTCAACCGAGTGATCCTGGTATATGGTATGGCAGATGTGCAGTTTTTGCTGCTTGACGTTGTTTGTTTGTAATATATATTATAAATAAACATTGTCCCGAACTTTTATTTATTTATTTATTTATGCTCATATAAAGTTTATGTGAAATTGATGCTGGATACAGCTTTTGGAAATGAGTAGGTAAATAGAGGAATCATAAGCAATAAATGTTAGAAGACAATTGTATCTTCATATCCGTCTACATCCAATTCACGAGTTTACAAGAGGAGTAGTAATGTTGATTTGTACCTTTCATAGATGTATATCTTTTTTTTAATACATTCAAATGAGTTCCATAAGATGCCATACAAAGGGGAGTTTCAAAATTTTTTAAAACAATATTCCGAGTAATGATAAACAAAATCGACTTGGTATCGCCAAATGTTGTGCATGTTAAAAACCTGGGTCGACAAATCAACATATTTAGTGGCATGTACTTGTCGTAGCTATCTTGTTTTCTGTCCTAATCACAAAGATATGGTTCAAATAGCTACCCACATTACTTTCTTGAATAATCGCTATTTGTCAAACTGAGAAAAACGATACGTGTATCATTTTAACAACAAAATTGCGATCTTTGACATTTTGTCATTTCTTTCTCTTTTCGCCGTTTAATACTCGACTTATGTGAATTAAAATATGTTTTAGGGCTTTCTACATGATTACCACTTTCAAAATACAAGCTAAAAAACTCAGATGATCAATATCTTTTAGGACTTACCATATTATGGGTCTTTTGGTTAAAGTTGCTTATGTGATGTAAGCTTATATAGGTAAATTTAGCTATAGGCTTATAGCTTTTTGGAGTGGAACACTAAAGCAACACCTACGGATACCAGAAGCCTTTAATTTTCTGAAGCTCGTAATGATATTTGACAAGTACTACGAAAAATATGTTTCTATCAAATCAAAAGTTGAAAAATATAAGTTTTTCATATAAACTAAAGAAGTTGTCAATGAAAACTTTGCAAATAGCAAGTTAGCAACCCATTGCATTGCCCCTTCCCTTCTGCAACTTCTATCTATCTTCCTCTCTCACACACACAAACATAACCATTTTCTCCTTTTTCTCAACTCTGCAATAGCCACCAACATGAACAACAATCATGAATATGAAACCAACAATATGAACTCTTTTAACTCGCTACATGAACTTGAAGAAAATAACAACAATTGGTACTTTAATCACCACGAGAACAACCTCTCTTTTGCGCCCGTTTTACCACCTTCTACTTACTATAATTTTGGTATAAAAGCTAGTTTTGATTCACAACAACCCCACATGGATAATATTCCAAATATAACCTCATCAAACCATCACTTTCCAACGAACCATTTGGAAAGCGCGTTTGGATCATCAGGTTTTCAGAGTCTTGGACTCATGGGTAGTTCAAGTAATACAAAAAGTGGTGATGGAGCGGATACTAATACTATGGTTATGGATGATGTTGATGACATCAGTTTTGATGAGTCTGTTTTGAACTATGAGTCAGATGACGTCGCTAGAAAGATGGATTCTGGTGTAGGTAACATAGGAGGTTATAGGAAAGGTAAAAGAAAAGGGTTTCCGGCCAAGAACTTGATGGCAGAAAGGCGACGTAGAAAGAAGCTGAATGATAGGCTTTTCTTGCTTAGGTCTATTGTGCCAAATATTAGCAAGGTGAGTACGCACGCGGCTGGTTTATATCAAATCCAGCCAAAAATACAAAATGATCTCCAAATTTACTTTTTTGAGATTGTATAATTGCTATTTTTTCTTTTGTTGATTAAAAGATGATTAGTAAGTCAACAATTTTAGTGACATAAATCTAATTACAATAAGCATAATTTTTGCTGAATTTGTTATAAACAAAACAAAGTACATATGAAGTCATAAACCTTTGGTACTTTCCTTGTGACTGAATAGTACCATGTTTTTGTTTCAATTAGGTTTGATTGTTTGCTTTTTAATGAACTCACATGGATTCTGATTTCAATCAATCCTATATGGTACAAACAGTAGACTTTTGGACCACCGCGGTGACATTGATAAACTATTCTAAAATTATCAAAATTTCTATATTCCATTCTCATGTATATTAATTGTTACTGTGTCTCATGCAATTACCATAATAAACTTGAATTCTGCTTAAAATTTTGTGATTATGTTAATGTTAACAGATGGATAGGGCTTCGATTCTTGGAGATGCCATTGAGTATGTCAAAAAGCTTTTGCAGAATGTAAATGATCTTAACCTCGAACTGGAATCCACCCCTTCAACCTCTTTGATGCCTCCTGTTGTTGCCCCTACTACCACCACTGGATTATATCAGCTAACCCCGACTGCCACCATTCTCCCTTCATGCATCAAGGAAGAGGTTTTTCCAACCGGACAGCCTATTAAGGTAACCTTATTGTGCTCGTTTATCTTCATTAGTGAGTTCGTGATGTTTGGGCCTTTTTTCCTAAGATTGTTCATAAATCATACCACACACTCATATTAATAATCCTTAGATGTTTCATATTTCTATGCTTTGCACTAGTATTTTGCTAGTAATTATCACCTTCGCTAGTACTGGGAGTAGCATCAAATAGCTTACGATAGAAGCAGATACTCTACAGAGTAAACTAATAGTGTTCTATTTCTATAATAACCGCCGTTAACCAGTTTAAGTGGCGTCTTGATTCATCTTTCACATTCTATATCAGATTATTTTAGTTTGTATATATCAACAATCTTTGTTGCTTATAACTGACTTACATATAGAATTTCTAGGCCAAAATAGATATGGGCCTACGACACTCGATTTACTAGCTTTCTGGTTAAGACGGCTATGAATAGTTCGAAGCATACATATACCATATATGCTTAATTGAAATTTCATGTATTTAGTAAGGCGAAATTTAATACTAATGGAAAATAAATTTATGATCTATAACACTACACACTTAAGGTCGAAAGCATTTTACATGTTAGCTCATTACTTAATGCGGTGGTTTAAATTTATGATCATAAACAGTATAACGTCTCTTTAGAATGTTTTATGTTATAATATAGATTGAAGTGAGGCAAAGAGAAGGAGGGGTGTTGAATATACACATGTTTTGTAGTCAGAAACAAGGTCTTTTGTATTCTGTCATGAGGACCCTCGAAGATCTCGGTTTAGACATCCAACAAGCCGTCATCAGCAGTTTTAATGGTTTTGCACTCGATGTTTTCCGAGCTAAGGTATATAAATTTAAATTGAAATCCTCCATCTAGAGTATACTTAAAATATATATGAACACTGATCTTTTTTTGTGCATACCAATAAGAGAAGAATTAAATCCTTAATTAATTTTGGTGTATTCGTTTTTTTGCAGCATTACGTTGAAGGGCAAGATGTTAACCTTGATCAAATCAAGGCGATGCTGCGTGAAACAGCTGAATATCATGGGGTAATGTAGATCTGTTGCACTGCCATCAGAGGATGCAAATTTAGGAGTTTAGAGCTAGTAGTAGTCGTAGTAGTCGTAGCGTCGTTGTAATGAATGTTTCAAAACCTAAGCCAACTTTGTTGCTTGAATCGGGTACCTAATCTTGAAACCTAATTTTTGGAAACATATTTCAATTTGGCATCAATTGATTGACAGTTTAAGCTAGTGATGACACCTATAATGGTTCAATAATTCAAACCTAGACGATAAAGTTTATATAAGTGTGTAATTTAGTATATAGATAATGTGTCGATGGAAACAGACTTAAATAACATGTTCGGATTCTGGATCAAGAGCAAACCCACCAAAGACGAACTCTAAACACATTTGTTCTGGTTAGCCAACAATGACAAGTACCGTTTATCTATCAGCCATTACTTACAAGAGCGTGATTAAAGAAAAAACTTAAAGGGTTAAAAAATGATTTCTTATGATGTTTAACAAGTCTGATCTCGTTGACCCATTTTCATTTTTTTCCAAAACCATATCGATGACCTCCTTCCGGTTGGTCCGTGAAATAATATAAGTTGGTCGCTAAGAGTGGTGACTTCACCCAAATTAGGTTAAAACCACATAGACCATAGAAAGCTAATTGCTATTTTGGGTGGTTTGCCATTTTTAGAAATATAAAATTGAGTATAGTAATTACATACACTAATGATTACCGAGTATGTTCTAAAAAGTATAATGACCAGCTAAACTTGTGAACTATGTGCCAATTCGTAGAAACCTTCGTTAAGCACCATTATGATAAAAGATCGATTTTGGAGTCATAAATTTTGCATTTCGCATTTTAAGATAGTTTGATATCCCCTTTTATATTATAAAACCTGCTTGATTCATTCATCGTCGTCCAATCTTCCAAAAGAAAGTTGGCAAAGCCTATACTCCGGACAGATATCCCACCAATTCATACTCCATTGATTGAAACACATTCCAATTATGGGTTTATTACAATAAAGTTTTGAGCAAAACAATAGCAAAATGAAACATAAAAAGAGTTCAAGTTCGTAAGGATAAAAAAACGCAATCACAACTTAAATCTGCTAAACGATGTAACATCCTTAGACCTTCGGTGTATCACCGTCTCCAACCAAATCTAGTAATATGACCTTGATTTGATCAGGATTCACATACTGCCCTTCATTGGATTGCTGCAAAACCAAAAAAACAAATACTAATAAAAATTCACACACTTACCTTAATATGTTAAATGGAGGGTTTAAATCTAAAAGATTCACATGGATGTACCTGAGCATGGAAATCGAGTTTGAAGGAATCAAAACAGCTGATCATAGCATCTCGGATGGTTAAACCATGATCATTAAGAGTCTTCGAGATTAAATACAATAGATCCGGTTTGGGACTGCAAAAGATGTGAATACCCAACACCCATTTTCCTATTTGCTGGACATCAACCTACATTTTAACACACCAAAAACAATCATAAATTGTCATCAAGAGATGGTATTTTCTGTTTATACACTAGTAACGAACACGCTTAAACACATTTCGACATGGGTTGGTTTAATGATAGAATGTTTACATTCCAGTCATATGCATTTGTCCTTTATTAAATACTTGCAACCTTACCATGTTATGTACTGTCTAAAATTATGTTTAATGTAATTATACTACTGTTAACTTCTCCATCGAAATCTTACATAAAAGGTATAGTTATAAATAAGATTTATTATATTTCAATTTCATCTGTAACTTTTTTTTTCTAAAAAATTGGGCAATTTCATAATACGTTGGTTTAAAAGTTAACATAACTTTAAAAATTGAGTTTATAATATAAAATTTTCATTAATTATTAAATGACGATAATCATTTTCAAGGACTGGTATGTATAAAAACGGGACAAATGAAAACAAACGTTGTTAGGTTTCAGAAAAAGAACTTTCTAAATATACAAATAGAATGAATTGAAAGATACCCTAGCAGGTTCTCGGATCGGAACCAGGTCTTTCGTGCTGCATGAAGGGATAGTGGCAGCAGTCGAGGTTAACTGAGAGAACCCGGTGGTGACTGGAGGGGTAGCAGCAGGTGGCAGATCGAGTTCGCGTTCAAGTTTGCAAACTTTCGGCCTAAGCTCTTTCAAATAATCAATTGCATCTACAAGAATCGAAGCCTGATCCATCTGTTAACAATAGCATAATTCAAAAGTTTTGTTATGATAAACATAATTAGAAAGGTTTGAAGTATAACCAACGCGAAAGATAACTCAAATTCATTATTCAACGTTCATAATTTCAAAATAAAACCCTGTGATAACGAAACATTTCTCATTATATGATTCATGCTCGCATATTAGTAATCACATATTAGTAAAGAACACAAAATTAATATCAAGACAGAAACTTTCTGTAATGATAAAGATATATAAAAACTAGGGCTAATGACTTGAAAATGTATCAAACTTGTCATTTTTTGTTATTGTATGTAGCCATCTTTTTTTTTGTTATTGTATGTATCCAACTTGAAAATTCGACCTATTATATGTAGTCTGTTACCTCTCATTTGCAACGTTAGTCCATTTAACTAACGAACAGTTGCAACGTTAGTCCTTTATGCTAACGACTGTTTGCAATTAACTCAAAATTCAGTTATGTTACAAAAATATATTTTCAAGTTATTTTAAAATTTATACACGTTTTTACACACATTTTATACATGGTTTATACACGTTTTTTATTTCGGTTTCAGTTTACGAGCAATAATAAAAAGAATTAAAAAAAATTAATAAATTAAATTTTTTTTTATTATTGCTCGTAAACTGAAACCGAAATAAAAAAAATTAATAATTTTTAATTTTTTTATTATCGCTTGTAAACTGAAACCGAAATAAAAAAAATTTAATTTTTTAATTTTTTTTTATTATTGCTCGTAAACTGAAACCGAAATTAAAAAATTTAATAAATTAAATTTTTTTTTATTATTACTCGTAAACTGAAACCGAAATTAAAAAAAATTAATAATTTTTTTAATTTTTTTTATTATCGCTCGTAAACTGAAACCGATATAAAAAAAATTTAATTTTTTAATTTTTTTTTAATTATTGCTCTTAAACTTAAACCGAAATAAAAAATATAATTTTTAAATTTTTTTTTATTATTGCTCGTAAACTGAAACCGAAATTAAAAAAATTTAATAAATTAATTTTTTTTATTATTATTGCTCGTAAACTGAAACCGAAATAAAAAAAATTAATAATTTTTTTAATTTTTTTATTATCGCTCGTAAACTGAAACCGAAATAAAAAAAATTTAATTTTTTTATTATTGCTCGTAAACTGAAACCGATATAAAAAAATTTAAATTTTTAAATTTTTTTTAATTATTGCTCTTAAACTTAAACCGAAATAAAAAATATAATTTAAATTTTTTTTTATTATTGCTCGTAAACTGAAACCGAAATTAAAAAAATTTAATAAATTTTAATTTTTTTTTTATTATTATTGCTCGTAAACTGAAACCGAAATAAAAAAAATTTAAATTTTTTTATTTTTTTATTATTGCTCGTAAACTGAAACCTATATAAAAAAAATTTAATTTTTAAATTTTGTTTTTAATTATTGCTCTTAAACTTAAACCGAAATAAAAAAAATAATTTTTTACATTTTTTTTATTATTGCTCGTAAACTGAAACCGAAATAAAAAAAATTAAATGGACTAACGTTGCAACTGTTCGTTAGTTAAATGGACTAACGTTGCAAATGTGAGGTAACAGACTACATATAATAGGATGAATTTTCAAGTTGGATACATACAATAACAAAAAAAAAAGATGGCTACATACAATAACAAAAAATGACAAGTTGGATACATTTTCAAGTCATTAGCCCTAAAAACTACGAGCATCAATCTTTTAATTTTGAATTGAACTATGTTATAAGATTAGGATCAAAATCTTAAATGCTAAACAACATTGGTCCAAAAACTTGGGTTTATTTTAGTTATGAATTTACATCAAATTCATGTGAGCAAAAATCAAATCTACACTATTACTAGTAAACAAGTGCAATAACAAAACAAAAAAGTATAAACATGTTACTTATGAATCAAACTATTTGTGAATAAAAACATTGATTGCTTTTTGAACCTAGTTATATATCAAAAGATTGATTCCAAGCCGCATATCATACGAAAGGAACAAAACAATTAACTTATTTCCGTCACAAATAGCTATATAGTTTAGCACGTAAACCGACTATATATATATATGCTTATATTGTTTTTGTGAAACAATTTGTTTCGAATAAAAGCTTTTCACTATAAATAAGAGTAATAGTTGAGATAAATAATATAAGCAGTTTAACTATGAAATCCGGATATTCACTAAAATCACATGCTAAAATGAACAAAAAGAAATTTATATCTTGCTCACCTTGCTGATCTTTGGTACTACAGACCTCAGCTCGCGAAGATACTTATTCAACTTTTCTCTGCGGCGCCTTTCAGCGTTCCCCGTTTCTAGCATGGCCATCTTTTTTATTACCTACCCGATGGCCACCATGATTATTGCTATTAGAGCTGCCTCCAGTGAGATTAGCATTTGTGTTAGTGGCAGCCACACTACTAATGTTGGAGGCACAGTTTCATCTTTATTATTATCGATTTTAGAGGTCCCTCCAGTGACATTAGCATTAGTATTAGAGGCATCCACAGAACCTATGTTGGAGTCTTTGTTTTCGAATTTATTTTCATCGAGATCAGCAGCAAATTCATCAAAACTTATGCTATTAATTAGACTATAGTTAAGATCCATATAAGCAGTTTAACTATGAAATCCGGATATTCACCAATGTTTGTTTTTTGTTACACGTCAACACGAGTTTGATATTGGAACACTTTTTGAAAGCTGATAATATTAGCGAATCACTTATAGGTATATGTATTTAGTGGTACTAGACGAGCATCTGTGCATAGCAACGAGATTTTATAGCGGCAAATAGTTGTAGTGATAAAAAAAATGTTTGTGGGTTATAAACGAAAAATAATAAAAGTTTGATGATATCAAAAAGTTTGATATTGGAACACTTTTTGAAAGCTGATAATATTAGCGAATCACTTATAGGTATATGTATTTAGCGGTACTAGACGAGCATCTGTGCATAGCAACGAGATTTTATAGCGGCAAATAGTTGTAGTGATAAAAAAAATGTTTGTGGGTTATAAACGAAAAATAATAAAAGTTTGATGATTTACGGATTAAACACTATATAAACCGAATGAAATTATGGTTTCCATATATAGTTTTCTTAATTTTCAACATTTAAGAATAGGGTGTAAACCCTTTATATATAGTATAGATATAGATACTAATAAAAGTACATCGTTATTTTATAGCTTGATTAACCCATGTTTGAAGGTAGATTTTTTTTCTTCTAAAATATGAGTTTTAGTTTTTCTTGCATTATGAATATTCAATTTTAATCAAACTTGTCATACATTTATGTTATGTTTGGCGAAAGTAGCATTTGTTGTAACCGAAGATATAGCTTGACGACGGAGGTACCTGGAAGACGTACCCGGAGGGAATTACCGGAAGGCAGTACACATACTACTCAATTCCTGAATTCATGGGATTGTGTCCCTAAAGTACATCTGACACCTGACAAGAGCCTTATGTATAGCTCAAGGCTCCATGCTCTACAGTGCAGGTACAATACAAGAACAGTACCTCGACACTGTCTCAAACGGGTATAAATACCTCTCATTTACTCGCATACAAGCAACATTAACTGCACTCTCTACTGCATTTACTTATACAAACCTATTGGTATTCGGTTACTCATTCTTACGCCGGAGCTTGGTCTTGGGACACCCCCCAAGACGAGGCTAACGCGTCTGTCTCATATCCTACAGGAACCCAAGGACTCTAGCTCTAGAAGTTCGAGGGACTTATCCAGAGTGTGAAGATTTACCTCAACAAATTGGTGCCATCCGTGGAACCCTTTATTCAATCTACTGAAGCATTAGAATGATGGGTGGATCACTCAGGGGAGCTCCCGGGACGATATCGGGGATACACCCGCTGGCGTCTCCGAAAGCATTCTCGGACCCACCATAAGCAAAGTTCTAGAGGATATGATCGGAACCCCACTTGCCGGTGTCACTCCTTCCGCTAGGGAGCAGATCGAAGGACATCTATCGGTACTTAGGTCACTGGTGAAAGAGCATATTAGTCGGGGCAATGTATCGCTGATACACCTAAGTTTCGACGATGGGGAAGGGCGGACAAGGGTCCGAACGGTGATAACAGGGAAAGAGGTTGTTGACGCCGATCTAAAGAGACCCTTCAAGGAGGTGGTAAAGACCCCATTGACCCGGAGTATAATAGAGTTCGCCGGTTCCGAGTTCAAGATGTCGTCCAACATCAAGTTATACGACGAAACAACCGATCCAGAAGACCATCTTAGCCGGTTCTCGTCCGCAGCAAACTCGGGTGAATGGCCCATGCCGGTATGGTGCCGTATGTTCCAACAAACCCTAAATGGGAGCGCGAGAGGATGGTTCGAGAATCTCTCAAGAGGTAGCACGACGGATGGGTAGAACTCAGACAACAATTTACAACTAGATTTTCGACAAGAAGGGCATGCTTCAAGGACCCAACAGAGATAACTAAGATAGTCAGAAAGGCGAACGAAACCCTTGTCACTTTCAAGGAAAGATGGATCATGGAAACAGGGTTTATCGCAGGTGTCCCGGAGGTCATGAAGATATCATCGTTCATGGATGCTCACAAGTGCCCGGAATTGGGTAAACGGTACTCTGACAAAGTACCGAAGACAGTGGATGAAATGATGACTAGACTGGACGATTTCGTAAGGTCGAAAGAAGCGTTCGCTAGCACAGAGTTACCCAAGGGAGAAGCATCCGAGGTGTCCAAAAGATCAACAGGTTCAATCAATAGAAGGGAAGACCGGTTCCACAAGGGAGGGTATGGAGTTGATAGGCGGAGAAATAAGGGAAGGAACATGTTCAACAATAGGGATGGTTTAGTTGCATACCGTCCGCAGGCCCCATATCAGGCTCCTAAGGCTGACCATCAGGGATACCATAATACCGGGGTCAACCTTAACTCACTCACTAAACAACCCAAAGAAATATTAGCTTTGGAATTACAGCTAAACTTACAACCACCAAGGCCAATGCAACTCCCACCCAAGAAAGAGAATCAGGATAGATATTATGAATATCATAGAGAGAAAGGGCATTACACCAACGACTGTTTTTAGCTCAAAAGACAACTTGAAATGGCCCTAGAATCGGGAAAGCTTAACCACCTGATCAAAGGCGTTAGACAAAGGGGCCGATGGAATACTAAAGGAAGGGACGCAGGAAAAGACAAAGTTATAAACATGATAAGATCGTGGTCGGATGATAGAAAGAGAAAGTTGGAACAAAGGGAGGAGAGTTGGATGAAGGCACCCATTGTGTTCCCCATTGTCTATGGAAGATGCCTCAGACGATCCACTCATCATAGAGGCCATCATGGAAGGGTATCTGGTACGCTGAGTGTACGTAGATCAGGGAGAGTCGGTGGAGGTGATGTTCGAGAATTGCTTCAAGAACCTGAGCCCCACTTTGAGGTCGCGCCTAAGGAGCACCCATATGGATTTGGTAGGGTTCGCAGGTGGTATGGTGAAACCGTTAGGAAAGATCAAGTTAGAAGTGGTTTTCGGGGATAGAGGTTTGTTCAGAAGGGTAATGATTAACTTCACGGTGGTCCGGGCTCCTTCGCCTTACAACGTTATCCTCGGAAGAACGGGTTTAAGAACCCTCCGAGCAGTTTCTTTGACAATACACTCCATGGTAAAGTTTCCCACTCCAAGAGGGATTGCAACTCTAGTCAATCGGACAATGATCATATCCGAGTGCCGAAGGATAGAAAAGAAGCAAATGATTAAGACAGAGACCAGTCGGGGCATTCCACCGAAGGGGGGACCACATATGAGAGTGGATCTGACAGAACAAATATTGGTCAATCCGACCTATCCAAACCAGCTGGTAACAATAGGAGGAAACCTGTCCGAAGGATGTAAAAACCAGCTCAAAGCGCTGTTAAAGAAAAGTACGAATGTTTTCGCGTGGGAGCCAACCGACATGACATGTATACCAAGAAGAATTATAGAACACGCTCTCAATCTCAACCCCTCAATAGAACCCATAGCGCAAAAAAGAAGGGTCTTGGCTTTTGACAGGACCCAGGTGGTGATCAAGGAAGTTGAGGAATGGGTGAAGGCAGGAATAGTTCGCCCGGTGAAATACCCTACATGGATATCAAACTCGGTGCTAGTAAAGAAACTCGACGAAAGTTGGAGGATGTGCATAGCCTTCAAAAACCTTAACTCGACATGTCTAAAGGATTACTACTCTCTTCCAGATATTGACGGAAAAATAGAGTCAGTGGTAGGCTTCCGTTACAAATGCTTTCTAGATGCATATAAAGGATACCACCAAGTACAGATGGCTCAGGACGACGAGGAGAAAACTGCGTTTTATACGGACCAAGGTACATACTGTTACACGAAGATGCCCTTCGGCCTCAAGAATGCCAGAGCTACCTATCAAAGATTAGTAGACACGACTTTCAATCCCAAATCGAAAGGAACCTAGAGGCATACGTGGATGACATGGTCATCAAAAACAATGATGAGAAGGTTCTGATAACGGATATCACCGAGACATTTGATAACATGTGAAGGATCAACATGAAATTGAATCCGAAAAAATGTTCATTCGGTGTGGAAGAAGGAAAATTCCTTGGATACATGGTCACCTCTGAAGGGATCCTGGCTAACCCAAAAAGACCAAGGAAATTGCGGATATGCAATCCCCTCGGACCTTGAAGGAGATGCAGAGCCTAAATGGAAAGTTAGCAGCGTTGAAAAGGTTCTTTTCTCGGTCCGCCGAAAGATCCTTGCCATTCTTCGAAACCTTTAAAGACATAACAAAGGAAAGTAAGGACGAATACCGATGGACCGAAAACGCAAAAAAGGCATTCCAAGAAATAAAGAGGGTTATAGTAGAGCTGCCATCGCTGACCACTCCTACAAAGGAAGAAACGATGTATGTATATTTGGCAGCGGCAACAGGGGCCGTGAGCTCAGTATTACCAACAGAAAGGAAGGGGAAATAGTGCCCAGTGCATTACATTAATAGGACGCTAAACGACACTGAAAATAACTACGCACCCTTAGAGAAGTTGGCCCTATCGTTATTACACATGTTGAGGAGGTTGCAAAGGTATTTTGAAGCTCACCCCATCAAAGTCATAACGGACCAACCACTCAAGCAGATACTAAGTAAAGCTCAAGCATCAAGGAAACTGGCCAAATACTCGGTAGAATTAGGAGCATACAACATAGTTTACGAGCCAAGAAACGCCATAAAAGGTCAGGTACTAGTCAACTTCTTGTTGGAAGCTCCAGCAAGAACCCCTTCCGAAGAATTCTTTTGTCTACCGGCCTAAATGCAAAGCAAGAATGCATGGAGAGGTGGACCCTCTTCATAGACGGGGCATCAAATAGTAAGGGTTTTGAAGCCAGTTTAGTTCTCATCAACCCTAGTGGCATAGAGTTCACATATTCCCTTCGGTTAAACTTCACGAGCACAAATAAGGAGGCAGAATACGAGGCTCTGCTTACAGGGCTCCGTTTGGCGAAGAAGATAAAGGTGCAAGACATTGAGGTGAAGGTCGACTCGAAACTAGTTGCAAGTCAGATTGACGAAAGTTATGTGGGGAACAGTACCAACATGATCAAATACCTTGCTACGGCAAGAGAGTGCATACCCGAATTTAAAAGCTTTGCCATCCAAAATATACCTAGAAACCTAAACCAAAAGGCGGACATTTTGAGTAAACTGGCTACTCATGCGTTTGACCATCTCACGAAAGAAGTCCTGGTGGAGGTCTTGGTCGAATGATCAACAAACTGAAAGGAGGTAAGCACGATCGTAGAGGAGGAAGAAGACAACTAGATGACGCCCATCATAGGATGTCTGGCCGAGGGAATATGTCCAAAGGATAAGGAAGAAAGGAGGGTCCTAAGGATGAAAATCAATCAGTACATTCTCAAAAGGGATGTCCTTTTCAAGAAAGGATATTTGGTTCCTATGTTAAGATGTGTGGGCCCTTTACAGGCCAATTACGTCATTAGAGAAATACACATGGGATCATGCGGAAAGCATATCGAAGCGAAGTCTGTGGTAGCAAAAGCTATAAGGCAAGGGTACTATTGGCTAACTATGCACAGGGATGCGAGAAACGTGACTCAAAAGTGCGACCCGTGCCAAGTACATGCCCCGGTGCCAAAACACCCAAAAACCTTGATGACCTCAATCATGGCCCCATGGCCATTCTACCAATGGGGAATGGACATCCTTAGTCCCCTACCCCAATCCTTCGGAAAGTTAAAGTTCGTCATTGTAGCCATCGATTACTTCAGAAAATGGATAGAAGCCAAGCCTTTGGCCAGGATTACCGGGAAGGATGTGAAGAAATTCACGTGGGACAATATTGTGTGCCGATTTAGACTTCCTCGAGTCATAGTAACGGACAACGAAACTTAATTTGTCATTGACTCATTCAAAAGCTGGTGCGAGAATCTAAACATTAAGCAAATGAACACGACAGTAGCTTACCCGCAAGCAAACGGTTTGGTGGAGAGAGCTAATAAGAGTCTAATGAAAGGGATCAAGGCAAGGCTAGGAAGAGAGAGGGCGGGATGGGTCGACGAGCTACCCAACATACTTTGGGCCCATCGTACCTCCCTAAAGCAAAGCAACGGCAAAACTCCTTTCAGCCTTACGTACAGAAGTGAAGCTGTGATACCGATGGAAATAGGAATGCCCACTCACCGAACTATGATGATAAGGAAAGAGGAGCTGCGTCTCAACATGGATCTCCTCCAAGAGAGGAGGGAGGCAGCAGCAATAAGGGAGGCAAAGTACAAGACCAAAATGGAGCAATATTATAACCAAAAGGTAAGATTGACGTCTTTCAAACAAGACGAGTATGTGTTCTGAAGGAATGATGCTAGCAGAGTAGAGGATCAAGGCAAACTAGGACCGAAGTGGGAAGGACCATATATGGTGACGGAAGCATACCAGAATGGTTTCTATAAGCTGCAAACAATGGGAGAAAAAGAGGTGTCGCGAACCTAGCACGCGATCAACCTTAGGAAGTTCTACTTATAGAAATCATTGTGTTTAGAATTCCAATAATCTAACGAATGTTTGATGTAATGGTGTTTGGTAATTTTAATGAAATTCCCTCTTAAGATTAGAGGAATAATTTTCCAAGAACCGCAAAAAGTAGGCATAATTAATTTGTGGTTCCGATAGGGATTAGCTACCCCTAACCGATCCACGTAACCAGTGTCTAACCTCTATTTTATCCCGGTAGTGTTTCTCATTCCGGATGAGTCCAAGCGCCAATGGCCAAGTGAAGAATATTTCTCAGAATGCAAGATGCTCCGGATGAGTCCAAGCGCTAATGGCCAAGTGACGAATATTCCCCAGAACGCAAGACGCTCCGGATGAGTCCATGTGCCAATGGCTAAGTGACGAATATTCCTCCGAACGTAAGACGCTCTGGATGAGTTCAAGTGCCAATGGCCAAGCGACGAGCGTTAATTGCATTAGATACAACTCTTAGATTTATGATACTCATGACTTTAGAAATCATATAGTAATGTCATGTACATGTTTTGTCTCATCTTATGCCTCGGGTCCGAGGTCTGACCTGGTAACCCGATTTAAGTCAACCAAAAAAGAACTTGCAAAAATTAACTTGAGATCTGACCAGAGAGAAAAAATTTGCCATGGGTTGGAATGACCCTGAGTTCTGACTAGAAAAGCCAAACCAAATGCACGTGTTCTTAGTTTGGTTGGCATAGACTTAAAATTTCACATAGGGGTATACACATAAGTTTTATAAAAAAAATATGTAACAAAATCGTGTACAAAGAAGCATGCAAAACATCTTTGTAGCACAAGTTAAGAAAACATTTTGTTAACTTTTAATATTAAAAACCTTTTTATACGACATTGTAGTGATCATTTAGGTTCTCGGTAACTTCAATCGAACGCACAAAGAAGCAGAGAAACAGGTCAGCGCGAAGCTTATTAAAAACCTGAATTCTTTAGGAATGTTCGCCTTAAACTTCTCTTATAGTTTGTTCTAGTGGATGAGCCGTACTTCCCATAGATCCATAATGTCCAGTTTTTAAATCAAGAAAACAGGTTTTATAATTTAATGTCTGCCGGTAACCCGTAATCACTTCACTTCATTCTTAGGAACACGAATCAAAGAAGAAACAAGGAAGAAAATAGGAAGAAGTTTAAAGAGAGAAACAAGAGAGAGAAAGAAAGAGAATGGTTGAATTAACTTGTAAGAGAAAATTACAAAGTGAACCAACACCTTCTCCATCCTTGGAGAGGGGTATTTATAGTTAAACCATAAGGCTTACACGCCTATGGTATTTCTATGGGCCAGACTCAGGATTACTTGGGCTTACGCCCGATACACGTGACCGATTAGCTTACATAAACGAGCCCGTTTACTCGTTCTAGCCTATTATAACACATAATTAATTAACGACCGAGCTTCCATAATTAGTATCTGAGCTTCCTTGTTCGACTCAATATTTTGTGGCTAACAATCTCCCCCGAAGCGAGGCTTCCAGCAGATTCTGAGCTTCCATGTTCAAAAACATATTATGAGGCTAAAAATCTCCCCTAATATGTGGTCTTTGAATTCTTGAGGTGAGATCTTGAATCTTGCTTCCTTGAACTTTTTGAGATTGCTTTGTCGTTTAGTTCTTGAGCCTTTGGTCTTTATTATGTTGTAGGCTTGTTCCTTCATGCTTTGTGATCTTTGACCTCGAGCCTTTATCATTGTCTTTCGACTTCGTCTTTGATTCCGAGATCTTTAAATCTTTTCCTTGTTTGTCTTGATCATCTTTTCCATCTTGCGATCTTATGTCTTGACCAACATGCTCATACTTTGCATCATCTAGAAAGCTTGCTAGAAATCTCCCTTGACAATCTTTGTCTTGATAATCTTGATATCTTAAAGGAAGATCTTGAATATCAGAGTTTGCGAAAGTCTTTATCTTTAAATCTTGAGCTTTCTTGATTCTTGAATCTTGATGCTTATGGTATGTCTTTTTAGTTTAAGCATGAGTATGTGGTGATGAATCTGACTCTGTTGGAATAAGGTATCTCCATCTCCATCTTTATACGAATCCTAATATAAAACAGTCAGCAATAAAGCTTGTGGACGAATATGGCTTTGTCATTAGCCCAAATTTGGTTGGATTAACCTCTGGTTCCGTGAGGACCAACCTATGATCAGGTAGATTCAATTTAGAAGAATCTCCTTGACAGGATTTCCAGCTTTAAGCGTAAGATCCTCTAACACAGATGTATTAGATTTACCATGCTAGCTTGTTCTCAGTATCAGAACGTCTCAAAGCAGATATCACGATATGAGTAAATCGGTTAGTTACTATCTTACCGACTGAGTCGTCAATTCATTTACAAGACCAAAATTGATATCCAGTTATCACAAGTTTGATTCATATAGAATCTCGCAAGTCACCCACCAAGAGCTTGTTTGATGTTGGCCTAAGCAAGATATCCATCTTCACTGTGAATACTTAAGTATCACTCGGATGTTCTGGCATAATTACAAGGATAATACGTTGGACTCTTGTTAACAGCTTGTGAACTTATTGGTGTTCAACAAGTGTTTGTCATGGAATGTGTCCCAATGAGATTTATTTATTAATCTCTTGGCTCTAGACTCGATTAGTGCGTTTTGGTTTTAGTACTCGGAGGCAGGAACAGACTGCCACCTATTCAATATCAACTAACTCAGACTGAGAAAGTCAATAGAAGTCATCTGTATCTCTGTGACAAATGAGACAAGTTTCTGTTGAGAGAAACTCAAATGGGTGGGAAGGGTTATGCATTGCATCACTGGGTCCATGATGTCATTCTTCAATATTAGAATTCATCTTCGTGAAAACCGATAGATTATGTATTGACTCGGTCTCTGCCTAAAGTTGTGTGGAAGGCTTCTTTGTTTTCACCCTTTATCCATACATTTCTTTTTAATTCTTCAACCCCTTCAATGCTTACTAAGACGTCATTACTAACACCTTGTTGTGATTGTTCCAGTGTTAGCTCAATCTTAGTCGGCATTATTCCCTTTACTCATTCATCTCCAATCATACCTAAGGACTACTATTTCTAACTATGGAGTATCCTTGGGTAGATCCCTCCGGTTCTGGTTGGATCATATGTTGATACCACTTGAATATATCTTGCTTAGCTTGTAAAAGGCTTAGTTGTATTGAATAAATCCAAGACAACTATAGTAGAAACTTTGATTAAATATATCAAAGACTATGCGGAATCTAGTCTATGATACCAAGAAGAATAAATAATGAAACAGTAATAAGTAAGATTGTATAATACCAAACCTTAAGCCTCAATATATTAATACGAACACTCTTGATAGTGTTAGGGTTATACAAAACCTTGAAGCTATAAACGACTGTATATATATCAAACTACATGCCCTAGGACCTCCTTTTATACACCAAGGAGTCCTACATGGCTTACAATATATTCCTAAATTATCATGATCTTCTAAACAAATAACTTATACATATCTTTTACCAAAATATCTCATACTTATCCCGTAAGTAATCTTGATAAGCAATCTTCATCTTTATCCTTCTGACAGTAGAAACTCTTCTAGCAGTTGTAATCTTTCAGCAGTTGTAACTTTCATACCAGCAGCATTAACTTTTGTATAAGCAGCACTAACTGTGTACAAGCAGTAGTAACTACTTAGAATATTTTCTTTATTCTTCACTGGCAGTACTAAGTTACACTAGCAGTACTAACATATACTAGCAGTACTAAGTTACACTAACAGTAGTAACTTTTATACTAGCAGTATTAACTAGTTAGTAGGATTTCTTCTAAGTCTCTGAGCAGTCTTAACTTCCATTAGCAGTAGTAATATACACTAGCAGTAGTAACTAACAGTACTTAACTACTTAGCATATTACTAACAGCACTAAGTTATGCTTGACAGCAGTAACTCTAACCTTAGCAGTATTAACTCCAAGCAGTCTTTTAATCCCAACAATCCTCCCCTAAACTTGATGTTCATCTTCTGAATCTTCAAGTTTCATTAAAAGTCTTTCACTATCACCAGGAGGATGCATTCAAACACTTCCAGGATTCTTTTGTTGTTTTACCAAAAGCTTTAGAAGTTGATAACTCATTTCATTCCATTGATCTACTTGAAGCTTCTTGTTGAGCATGCCAGTGATTGTAGCAGGTGTAAGTGGATATTTCTTTTCTACCAGCATAAAGATATGCAGATTTTTAAATCTTACAAAGTGCACTCCACTTGAAGAAAATAGCTTCCATACTGTCACATTGTGTCCTTCTAGACTCCTCCATACTTCACTTTCTATATCAGGCTCAAACATTACTTTTAGATCTCCCCATAACACTCTTTCATATGCCTCCTCTGGCCTTGTATTCCCATGTTTAGCTTTAACCAACTTCCAGAGTGTTTCTAAGTCTTCCCTGTCAATATTTTGAAGCATCTGAATCATAGATGAATACCTTTTTGAACTTCCATCAGCTCTTATCATTGAATTTATCCCAAATTCCATCTTTGATGGTTTTTGCATTCAACTATGACTGGAGGCTTAGTGGCTAGAGGTATAGCATCAATTGCTACCTCATCATCTTTAACTATCTCCATATGTTTTTTCATCTCTGCCTCCTCTTGATCATCATCTCCTTTAGCTTCTACATGTTCATCTATCTTCTGCTTCTTTGAATTATCAGATTCAAGTTCTTCTCCATCTCTTTTAAAACTTTCTTCTGCTTTTGTCTTACTGCCTTTCACCAACTCTGTATCCATGTCGACAAAAGTGTTTACCCTTTTCATCTCTTTATCAAACATCTCCTGGATCTCATCATAACTTTTACTCTTCAACTAATTGTGTTTGTATCCAGCTATGTTTTTCAAATAGGTAGACATTGTATTTCTATTTTGTGCCTTAGTTGGTGGCTTGTTCCTTTTCTCTTAAGCTCTTAATGCTGCAAAGTGTTTCTTTCTCAAGAGTTCTACAAACAACTTTGACTTTTCTTCAATCAACTGTCTTGTTCTTCTGTTTGCATTTGTTGAGCCAATTGAAAGTCAGCATCCATCATAGCTTGTGTGTTATCCCATGATTCAATTAAAGCTATATTGACTTCTTCTTCCTTTTGTCTTGAAAGCCTCTCTTCTTCTTCTAATTCAGCTTGTAGTTGAGCTTCAAGATTTCTAGCAACTTCTTCATCAATTGCAATTTGATCTTTCTTCTTCAAAGGTTTTTCAGGCTCAACCATTTTTGCCTTGCCTTTGTCTTTAGCCTGTGGAAGTTGTGAAGAGAAACTATTGGTGTAGATGCACGTGCCTGCTCCTCCTGATCGTGAAAGACAATTCCTTTTGCCTTTGGTCTTGATCTGGCAGGTGTAACTGTTGTATCAACAGTTATAACAGCCTTGGGTTTTGCACTTTTAATCTCTATCAAATTCTGAGCAAGAGTTAATTCTTCTAGAATTTCAACACTGGCAGTAGTAACTACTTCACCAGCAGTAGTAACTAGATCAACATCACTAACTAGAATTGAACTTTTTGTAGTTGTATCAGTATTAACTATAGGCTCTTGAAACACCTCATCACCATTAAGAACACCAATATCAAACATCAAGTCTTCATCATTTCTCCCTTGAGTCTCATCAATCAAGGTCACCTCTGTATCAGCATCAAGATCAGCTATTTTCCTCCCCTGTTTGGATGCATCCTCCTGAGCACCCAAACTAGCATCATCAGAGGATTCAATTCTTCTTGACAAACCAACCTTGTACAGTCTTCTAGGCTTGTAAGTTTTGGACCTCCTTTTCTTCTCCAGCTTCTTAACTCTCTCCTTCAATGTGGCAATCTCTGCAGCTTGAGAAGTATTTGTATTTTCCAGGGCAAGAACCCTATCAGACAGTTTGGCACAAAGGTCCATCAATTCATTAAGTTGCATTCTATCCTCACCACTTTGAGATGGATCATAGGAAGGGGTAGACACATGCTCCTCATTGGTAGCCTCATCAGTGATAGGCTCTGTAGGACCACTGTCCTTCCTCTGTTTCCTTCTTGACTATTTCTTTTAGGGTCTTGATGTAGATGGTTGAGTAGTAGTGTGATGGGAATCAGTAGGAACTGCTGACCCTTCACCCACTTCTTTAGGAGCTTGAACCATCATAGTTTGAAATAAAGGTGTGATCCTACCAGAAAATCCCTTGCCTTCCCTCTTTATGTTAGCAAAAATCTTCTTGGTATAGGAGGGGGTAACATAGATCTCTTTATGTTTGGACATATCTTCAACTTGTTTATCCAGGAACACTTGCACAAACCTTGGATACATTAGAAATTTAACCCCACCTTCCAAGTTCTTTACCATATTGTCAAAAATATACTTGGAAAAGTTAAATATTTGGTTTGTGGCAAGACAGATGATAGCAGAGGCCATAGTACTACTGAATTCATTCCAGGCAGTTGTCTTAGCACTAAGGCATTGTAGAATTGTATGAATTAAAAACTTCCACTGAGGAGAAAAGAATGCTTTGTAAAAAGTAAGCTTCTGTGTAAGGTTTTCATACCCCATTCTTTCCAGTTCTGCAAAAATGGTAGCAGTGGGTAGACAATCTGTTCCTTTAGCATCTTTTAGGTGAAGAGCTCGTCTTACACTTGTTTCAGTAACGATCACCTTCTTCCCATCTACTAGGGCTTGTATCTGCACTTCCTCATTGATAGTTTGTACCTTAGCAGTAGCCCAGAACTGCTTAATGCATGAAGTATAGATGGTTGGATTCACCGTTAGCGCATATCTGATAGAACTTGCATTCAGAAAATCAATGATTTGCTCAAACCCCTCACTTTCTTCAGGTTTATCTAAGAATGCAACTAGATTATCTGTTTCGGCGAATTTTGGGGTCGACATTGTGATGGGTTTTAAGGATTAAAGATGAAATTGAGTTAGGATTTATGATTAGAGAGTATATCAAAGTATAAAATCGATCGAATGAGTGATTGAAACCCTGAATCAAAGTATTTATGAAATCTCCCTCAACAGCATTAACTTGAACTAGCAGTAGTAAGTTAAGTCTGGCAGCATTAACTTAACCAGCAGTAGTAAGTTAAGTCTGGCAGCATTAACTTAACCAGCAGTAGTAAGTTTTATGCCTAGCAGCATTAACTAATACTAGCAGCAGTAAGTTTAAGCTTAGCAGCATTAACTAATACTAGCAACAATAAGTTTAAGCTTAGCAGCATTAACTAATATTGGCAACAGTAAGTTTAAGCTTAGCAGCATTAACTAATACTGGCAGCAGTAAGTTTAAGCTTAGCAGCATTAACTTTGATACATCAGCATTAACTCTAATTTCATTCCAAAAAGCATTTCCATCATGAATTTTGACTCTTACAAGCTCTCTTTTTGTTTTTAATCTCATAATATCTCTCATTTCTTTTTCTCACCAATTCACTCTATCTGTTTTTATATCACAAATCAAGAGCCCTTTCAAACAGTTTGGTACAAAATTCCATCAATTCCTTTAGTTTCATGATGTCCTCCCTACTTCCAAGTGTGTTAACTCTTGAGAGAGGTGGATCATTGGACTGTTTAGATGCAGCCTCAAACCTAATTTGAACTACACCCCCCAATATGGTATCTTGGCACCTAGGACCACTACCTAAATTAGTTCCCTAAGGAAAAAGACTCATTAAGTGTTGCCATAGATTGGGTCCTATTTATATTACCAATGTCCTGCTCTGCTTCTAAGCTAGAAGCAGTGGTGGCAGCCCTTTCTATTCTGTCTTCCGACTCCTTAATGACAGTCTTATCTGCTACAAGGGGAATAGGTCCACTAGACTGAGATATCTCAGTGGGCCTTTTGGCTTTCCTAGATTTTTGAGTCTTTTTGGGTTAAGATAATGATAGAACAGTGATTGGTTCAAGATTAGATAGTGAAACAGTTGTGGATGTGTGTTGGGGTTCAGTGGGATTTCCTGACCCTTCACCCACTTCTGCTTGTTGTTATGCAACATTTTCATTTTATTACAAGCATCCTTTGTGTATAATCAGCTTTATAGTAACATAATTAACCTCCCCTCAATCAATACTTCAGAGGTTAAGCATTCCAATACTTGCAATCAGATATTGAAATCTGCTAACATCAAATGCCTTTGTGAGTAAATCAGCAACATTGTGATCAGTGTGAATCTTGATCACTTGAATTAATCTCTTCTCATATGAATCCCTGATGAAGTGATGTCTAATCTCAATGTGCTTAGTCTTTGAGTGAAACACTGGATTCTTAACAATGCAGATGGTGCTTTCATTGTCAATGAAAATCTTGGTATTCATGAAATTGTATCCATAATCCAGCATTTGATTTTGAATCCATAACACCTGTCCACAGCAACTAGATGCAGCTACATATTCTGCTTCAGTAGTAGAGTTGGCAACTATAGTTTGCTTCTTACATTGCCATGAGATCAATCTCCTCCCAAGAAATTGACAACCTCCTGTTGTGGATTTCCTGTCTAAACTTGCACCAGCATAGTCACTGTCAGTATAAGCTTCCAAGTCAAATGGTGAGTCCTTAGGATACCAAAGGCCCAATTTAGGTTGACCTTTCAAGTATCTAAAGATTCTCTTCACAGCATGAAGATGTGAAACTTTAGGTGTGACTTGAAATCTTGCACAAGCACATACAACAAACATTATATCAGGCCTAGAAGCTGTTAGATACATCAATGATCCAATCATTGATCTATATAAGTGAACATCAACATCTTCAGCTTCTGCATCTTTGAGCAATGGCTTTGAAGTCTCCATAGGAGTACTTGCTGTCTTCACAGTTGAAAAACTAAACTTCTTCAAAATTTCATCCACATACTTGTCTTGACTGATGAAAATCCCATCATCTTTCTGAGTCACTTGTAGTCCTAAGAAGAAGGTAAGCTCACCCATAGTACTCATCTAGAATTTTTTGTGCATCAATTTCTCAAACTCAGTGCATAAACCCTTCTTAGTAGATCTAAAAATGATATCATCTACATATACTTGAACGAGTAAAATATCACCTTTGACTCTTTTAATGAACAAAGTATTATCTATTTGGCCTCTCTGAAATCTATTGTCCAATAAATAAGTAGATAGAGTCTCATACCAAGCTCTAGGAGCTTAATGTAGACCATATAATGCCTTTTCTACCTTATAAACTTTGTCAGGAAACTCTGGATCTTTAAACCATGGAGGTTAACAGACATAAACTTCCTCGTCAATCTTGTCATATAGAAATGCACTCTTCACATCTATTTGATACACAACAAAGTCTTTGAATGAGGCATAGGCTAAGAACAGCCTAATTGCTTCAATCCTAGCAACTAGAGCAGGAACCTCATCATAATCAATTCCCTCTTCTTGAGTGTATCCCTGAGCAACCAAGCTAGCCTTGTTCCTGATTATAATGCCTCTTTCATCTTTCTTGTTCTTGTACACCCATTTAGTACCAATAGCTCTTTTGCCATGTGGTAAATCCATCAAAGTCCAAACCTATTGTAATTTGAACTATAGAAGCTCTTTTTGCATAGCTTCTATCCAGCTTGGATCTTGTAATGCTTAGATCACCTTTTTGGGCTCTACTTGTGATAAGAAACATGTAAACAGACAATTCTGAAAGTCTTTATGGTTGATTCTCTATTGCACTGAACTAAACATACCATGTTTAGTCACATTCTTTGTCATCCTTCTGGTTTAAGGTGCTGAATGTATATCTTTAATAATTTGTTCAAATGGACGATCCTTGTGAATTCTGGTAGTTGGAGTAGGACTGACAAGGATATTTGTATCCAAATTAGTCATGTCAGCCTTTCCATCAACTCCTTCATCATCATCTGAATAGACAATCTCTTCCAAATTAGGCATGTTCGGATCATCATCACATCCATAGACTATACTCTCATTAGCAACATTATTTTCTATGTCAGCAGCATTAACAGTTGGACTAATAGTATTAATGTTGTTAGTGTTGTTGACATTTGCATCCTGCTCTTCTCTTTTCTTGTTTCTTAGTTACTGCAGACTGCTTATAGTACTTATTTGTTACTTTACATTTGCTTGTTATGCTTTATATGATGTTTAGTGCCTGTGTTTTGCTTATTTGTTAGTTTCTGGAATATGTTGGTGTCACTTTCTTAGTTAGTGCTGTTAGTTCATTTAATAAAACTGTTAGTATTAAGTTAACACTGTTAGAAAATTTTAGCTTATTTAAGTGCTTATTCTTAATTAAAGTCTGCTTATAAGTGTCTTATTTGGTTATTGGATAATCTGTTTTTAATCAGTATGAAAAGAAAAATGATTTTTGAAAACTTTAAGGGATATCTAGAACAAGCAGTACTAACTCCAAGTTAGTACTGCTGGTTCATTTTCTTAGATTTCAAAGCTAGCAGTACTAACTTGAAGCTAGCAGTACTAACTCCAAGTTAGTACTGATAGTTAAAACTGTTTAGTACTTGTGATTCATTTTAAGTATCAGCTTATTATTTCCTCCCTCTCCCTTTTTCTGCTTATTTAAGATTCACTTAGCTTTTTAGAGTAGATTAAACCATTTTCCTTTACTGTTTTTAGGAGTAAGCTTATTTAAGCTTATTTTTCCTTTTCAAAGTATTTTCAATAATGTATCAGTTTGTAGCTTTTTAGCTTATTTGCCATTGTAGTTTATTCTAGTTACTTATTCTTATTACTGAGTGCTTATTAGGGTTAGATAAATATTTGTTTTAGCTTATTTGCTTATTCCTTGTTTCATTGTGTTTTGTTTAAGCTAGCAGTACTAACTTAAAGCTAGCAGTACTAACTTAAAGCTAGCAGTACTAACCCAAGCAAAGTTAGTTCTTGTTAGGTTAATATGCTAGCATTCTGTGTTGGTTGTTCGTTACTGCCTTAGTTCTATTGCTTCGCTTAGCTTAATTGTTTGCTGAATTTGTTATTTAAGTTAGTCTAGCATTATTTTGTTTTGTTTTATGATCATTCCAGCTTTATTTGTGTCTTAGTTTAAAAAGTTTTAAGATTTTTGTACCATTTCATAGCTTTTATGCCTGCTCCAGCTTATTTTCCTTGCCTCTCTTCTTGTGCATTTGCTTATCAGTGTTAGTGCCCAATCATATTCACATCTTTGTCATTAATTCATCAATCCGTAATCCGATTTTCCATTCAATCCTCGTTGGGACATAACAACCCGGAGTCATCTTATGCTTCCGTGGAATTTATTGATCTCGCGGATCCTGATCCTTGTTGTGTATTTATATTTGTTTGTATTTATAGATATAAATAGGGGTGCGTTGAAGCTAACCAAAATTTTGGCGCCGTTGCCGGGGAGGCTGAAAACGATTATCGTTACATTTGACAATTTGTGTTTGAATATTTTCTTCTATAAAAATATAAAAAGTACAAAAATATTTTTCATTTTCTTTTACTAGTATAATTATCTTAAAAAATAAAAAAAAACCAAAAAAATATAAAAACCATTGTCCATAAAACGAAAATAAAAAAAATTTCACCAAATTGGTAAAAATACCAAAATATAATATTCTCAATTGAGGTATTATCATAATAACTTCCGGTGAACTTATTGGTTCCCAACTCGAACAAAAGATTCAAAAACTTGCCATTTGTGTCTCTTACGACATACGGCTCACCTTGAAAAGTTAAACAAACTATAAAGTGGGTATAAGGAGGGTTGTTAAGACCTACGAACCGAAAGGCGAAAATAAGCTTTCGCGTTATTCTTACTCTCCGCTCACCTGTGCGTTTATCTTTTTGAGAGCTACCGTGAAGTAAGTAGATTATTTGGTTTAAGTTGTCTTATCTCATTGTCCGGTAAAATACATTGTGAATAAATCATAAAAAAAAGGAAAAAAAAAACTAAAAAATTTTTTTAGTGTAAATTTTCTTTTTATATTTCTATTTTGTGCATGCGCACTCGTTCTCAAGCTCGTAGTAACGTGACAACAACAAGTCCGGACAAACTTTCTGGTTGAACCACCAAATCTTGGGAGAAACCAAATAACAATTCCTCCATAGTTACGATTGGCTGATAAATCGTACTATGCGCAATTGCTCGAAGCACCCACGCGGGTTACGAGGATGCGATCGTTTTGTTCCCGAAATTACCATGCGAACTCTTTGAGATAAAAGCATTGGTCTACTTTAATCTTGTCAAAAAGAAGCAATTTTGTGGACACGCTAAGAAGACCCACATGCTACATCCGATATTTCAACAAGATCACTTTACGATGAAGTTCTAAACGGTCCGAGTACGTCGGGTTAGCTTATGCTTTTCCCATTTTCCCTCGAGGGAGCAGCCGGATTTGGTTGAAAAAGAGCCCCTCAATCGATTCTTACTATGGGAGGATTTTGTGCGAACTTCATTTACAAATTCTTCCTCCCTCTATATAACAACAAATCTTCGAAATGAAATCACAAGATTTCAACAAAAATTTGATGAAAGTTTAGAGCCTGGGACCGTTTCAATCGATCTTCTTAGAGGATGCCCGCATCATGGTTTTTTGAATTACATCAACTCGTAACATTCTATATTCCCCTAAATTCTAATGATCGATTTATTGAACTCTGCTGGGGGTGGTAAACTTCCTGGATAAAATGCCTCGAGAATGCCTAAAAATTCATCAGAGAGCAAGTCACAAGTTCGTCAATCACGAAGCAAGGCCATTGTTTCAAAAGTGGAGTGATGAGTTTTTCTACCCAGCAGTTTATCCGATGTTGCTGAGCTGAAAGATATGGTCAAAGCAATTGCGCTTGGATAAAGAAGGAATCAATCCCAAACTCCCGCGCCCGTAAAAGCGGTCGAACAAAGTTGTGTAACTTGCGGGGGTGGTCATTCTTATCAACTTAGTCCAGCCGCCGATCTCAACATTTTTCGTGACACTATCCAAGATACCGTGTCACAAAGCCACCGCAGTTTAACTTACAACCAAGGGAATGCAGTTACCGACCTAGATGGTCGCAAACAAAACTACGACCTCCGTTTTCCAACCAATTGCAAACATCAAACAACCAAAATCGGGGATCAATTTAAACCAAAATCGGGCTCGGGGAACAATTTTAGCCAAAATCGGGGGTAATAATTTCAAGCAAGGCCAAGTTTACCAACCCCCGATTAAATCAACCCCAATTTTTTTCAAGCTCCACAGTTTCCACATCACCAATGTGTGTCCTAAGGCCAAATTTTGATAACTACGTCAAAGCCAATGACGCGTTTATGCAAAATATTGCCAAAATCAAATGGGCAAATATAACGGATGAATCACCAAAAATTCGTAAGATAGTATACCGTTATACTTCGGGTTTCGGGGTTCTCTTCCAAGCAACACCTTGCTAACCCGAAATGTTATGTCCAGAAAGCAATCACTACCTGAAGCGGTGGCTTTCCTATAATGGACTCAAATTCTTCTCCTCCTAAGAGAAGGGTAAATGAACCCGAGGTGCCAAAGGATGCGGTGCAAACCAAGACCGAAAACATTCCATCCTCTGGTGGTCCAAACTAATGACCAAATTGGTGAGCCCGTTGTTGCTTCAAAGACTAAACCAACATTGCCTTATCCTTCAAGGGCCAACAAAGAAAAGCTCCGTGAAAAAGACGATCTTCTAGCTTTAAAATTTATGGAGATTTTTTAGAATCTCCATTTCGAGCTAAGTTTCGCGGACGCTCTCCTACACATGCCCAAATTTGCACCAATGTTTAGAAAGCTCCTTAATGACAAAGATAAGATGATTGAGTTGACAAAGACACCGGTAAATGAAAATTGCTCGGCGGTTATCCTAAAAAAGTTTCTCGAGAAACTTGGAGACCCAGGTAGATTTCTTATACCGTGTGACTTTCCGGAGATGAATGAATGCTTAGCCTTAGCCGATCTCGATGCAAGCATAAGCCTAATGCCTCTCTCCATTTGGAAAGAACTATGTCTCCCAACTTTGACCAAAACCCGAATGATTCTTAAACTTGCCGACCGAACGATTTCTACTCCAACCGGCATCGTCGAAGATGTTTTCGTAAAAGTTGGAACGTTCTTCTTTCCTGCCGATTTTGTGGTCTTTAATTATGTTGTCGATCCTCGGGTTCCCCTAATCTTAGGAAGACCTTTCTTGAGGACGGCACGTGCCTTGATAAACGTTCACGGTAAACAAATGACCCTTAGACATGATGACCAATCCGTAACCTTCAAAGTTGGTGATACTAA
>BQNB010035143.1:0-51082 GCA_026074375.1 Tanacetum coccineum | reverse complement strand
CATTTTAAGTCCGTTTTTGATTATTTTAGCTCGTTTTTAAAGGTAAAAGGTATGTGTATTTAAGCACATACCAGAGACTGTTGATGAGGATGTAGATGAGATTGATAGACTGGCTGAGTTAACTGATGAGATGCAACTAAAGCAAGAGAATCAGGATTGCGTTCATGCATCAAACGAACTTCAATTGCATGTCGTTCATGTTGTTGTAGATGAGCATGAAGTTGATCAACGTTGGTAGTGTGCAAATCTTTAACCAGTTTAACATCAGTGACAAATTTGCTCCATTCGTCAGGAAGAGTGTTTAAGAACTTGGTGTTCACTTGAAACTGCTCCAACGGCATCTTGTAAATGTTCATATCATTGAGTAACAGAGTGAACCTCAAGTAATACTCATGCAACGACTCTCCTTTCTTGTAGGTAAACTTATCAAATTCATCATACAACTTGCACTCACGTTCTTGTTTGGTTAATGATGTTCCTTGCATCAACAGTTTAATTTTCTCCCAAAGATCCTTTGCTACACGATGTTGACTCACTAAAGCATAGATTTCAGTTGGTAGGCCTTGGAGAATGATGTTAATTGCTTTGATGTCGCAATCTGCTTGAATGGCTTCAGCTGGAGTTAGCTCAACATATTCCTTTAGCCTAGTTACTCCATCCTCAGTGATTGAGGGCCAAACAAGTGGTCCTTTTTCAACAGATGCAAGTATCATTCTTCCATGTGGTCTATTCATCATATAAAGTTCCATTCTGCTTTTCCATGAATCATACAAGTGTTTTTCCAGCATCGGTGGTTTGTTGTCACCTCCAGAGAGAAGTGATTTATCAGCAAGAGACGTCATTGTGATATCAAAAGATTACAATTTGATCGTTCGGTGGTAGAAAGAAATTGTGTTTGATACGTGATTGATGAGTCTTGAATTAAACTACACGGGATTTTACGATTCTTGACAAAACCGGGAAGACAAGTGTTTGTTTCACGGGATTTTACAAGTCAAAGAAATAACCGTATAATTTAAAAATTGAGTTTGTTAAGTTTGAATTTATTTTTCACTAGTTCGATCAGCTCGTTCGATCGACTAGTTCGAACCTCTCGTTCGATAGGCTCGTTCGATCAAAACGAAAGTAGCTCGTTCGATTGAAACTAGAAGACGCTCGTTCGATCAAAACTAAGAACCGCTCGTTCGATCGTCACTTAAGTAGCTCGTTCGATTGACACTAGAAGCCGCTCGTTCGATCAAAACTAAGAACCACTCGTTCGATCGACACTGAAGTAGCTCGTTCGATTGAAACTAAAGACCGCTCGTTCGATCGAAACTAAAGACCGCTCGTTCGATGATCTCGTTCGATTCACTAGTTCGAATGTCTTGTTCGAATCCTCTAGTTCGATCCTAGCTATTACGAAACACAACTTTTCAAAACTCAAAAAAACACGATTTTTAACGATTTTTAGCAAAAAATTCTTGTACAACTAGTATTACTAACCCTATAGGAACAATAAAAATGAAAACTTTAAGGTTTTTAAGCCAAAAATTTTTTTAACACTAATTTGATCTTTGTAAAGGTTTTGAACACTAATCAAACACAAAAATCTAAACACACCACTCCATGGCTCTGATACCAATTGTAGAATACAAATAATCTTATGAATCAACCAAGAACAAGAAGTGAGATGTGGGTTGGATTGTTAGAGAAACTTGGATGAAATGGATGAATGTGTATTATGGAAAAATGGAATGGATAACAAAGTGAACAACTAACAAATGAAAACAACCAACCCTCTCCAAGACTAGGAGAGGGGTATAAATACTACCATGGCCGGCCCATGGGCTGGAGTTGGACCACCCATGGGCCTTGGGCCGGACTAGATTACTAATCTATTCCTTATACTAACTACGAGCTAAGACTTGTTACAACTTTGGAAGTGACCGACACTTTTCGTGTTTCCAACAATCTCCCCCTAAGGGAGGTCACTCCAATTTACAGACTTTAACCCTAGCATACTATGCTTTATCCTTAGTCTGTAGCTCGTACTCTTGTCTTTCTCTTGTGAATATGTTATAGTGATCATTGACTTCTTGGTTTGAACTTGTTCCTTGAACTTGTATTTGACATAGTGATCTTGAACCTCTTGAGATCATCAACCAAGCACAATCTCTATGCCATCTTATAAATCTTGCCATCTTGTGGACTTGCGACATCTGGACCGACATGCTCATACCATTCTTGAAAAGCTTTAATGTTGCATCTTTCTTGAAATTCTTTAACTTTAACACTTTGACACTTCTAGAAAGATGTGCGGTATCAGAGTAGCGGAAGTCTTGAAACATGTACTTGAGCTTTCATGATGACTTTATGTTTGTTGGTCGGGTATGAGCATGTGGTTATGGATCTTGTGAGCCAGCTGGAATCAGGAACCTCCACCACCATTTTACATAGCCTGCATAGAACAGTTAGCAATAAAGCAGGGGGACGAATATGGCTTTGTCATTCGTCCAGGTTTGGTTGGAGAAACCTTCGAATCCGTGAGGATTGACCTGTGATCAGATAGATTCAATTTGAGAAGAATCTTCTTGACAGGATTTCCAGCTGAAGTATTGAATCTTTCTAACACATAAGTATTAGATTCATCGTACTCAGCATGTTCTCATTATCGGAACGTCTCAAAGCAGACAGCACGATAAGAGTGAACCAGTGAGTTACTATCTCACCGATTGATATAGAAAATTGATTTGAAAATCAATCGGTGTATCACTTACAAAATTGTTTTTGTGACACACCGAGAGTGTTTATCATTTCAAAAATTCATTAACAACCGTTGATCCATTTCCTGGAACAAGTTTGATTCTTATAGAATCGCACCATCGTTTCTTTCCAGTTGTCACAAGTTTGATTCATAAAGAATCGCACAAGTTACCTACCATGAGCTTGTTTGATCGATTCACCAAAAGTTGAAATCTTTAAATATTGATTGTATATCATTAGTTATTACTAACATAGAGAACCATGTCCTGTTAATGGTGTTTAGTACCGTTTGTTGATTATTTAGTTTTAATGTCAAATGAAATGGTGGGCGTAGTCTACCGACCCTTAAGATGTATGCATTCAGTATAGGAGAGAAATAAAATGTAAAACATAATAAGGCATGACTGTCATACCCGCTGCTTTTGGGGTCTTTGATCTTGTGTGCATGGTTTTGTTTACGGGAAATTTCTTGAATCAAACAAGGAACATCTGCACGTGCATGTATATATGTATGTATGTAGCTATCCACATGCTATAATGAAGACCTTATATGAAAGGGTATCAAGTTTTGGTTACACAGATGAATAACACATATAATTTGACGATTAGTACCGGTTTGGCAGGCTATTAGTGAGAAGAAGAAGATTGTCTGTTCTAAGTCATATGAGCCTCACGCGTTGGGGACCAAATCTTTCGCTAGGCTAGCTGATGAAGAGGTGATGCTATTTTTGTTTTTGTTTTAATATCATGTATAGTAATTGCATTGAATTTGTTAAATGATGAATCATACGCATACGCATGATATTGCAGAAAAAGAAAACAGGCGTTCTACCAACACGTGGAACTCTATACATCATGAGTTGCACGAAAAAGAATGGAAGCATTGTCAACGCAACTGCTGCAAAAGTTATCGTACGTATATCTAAGTCTTTTTCTTTCGACTTATTTGTATTAGTATTTTTATGTACTAATTTTGAACTTGAAAACCACATTCAGAAAGAACTACTGAATGATGCCAGTACAAGCACAAGTAATACAACCAATGATGGTGCACTACAAGCACAAGTAATACAAACTCCAGTAAGAGGATAGTTTGGATATTGGAGCAACGATGACTTGGCTAGAGTTAAAGGAAAAGAAAAATGAGCTTATACTCGATGCGTAGGGCCAAATATCAGATTGCCTAGGTCCAAAAGATCTTGCGTTTCTCAAGTGCCAATGTTAAAGGCTAAAATCAACGAACTTGAAGTCGAATTGAAGGATCTGAAAGAAAGGCAACATATTGAAATGAAAGAAATGAAAGAAAATCAAACTGCTATTTTACAATTTATGGCAAAGTACAAAAATCATAATTCAAATGAGGATTTTTCAAATGTCTTGAATACTACAAACACAGAGGTAATCATAAAGGAGTTTAATTTATTTATTAATATTTGAACATATAATTATCATGTTTTAATGATAAATGATTGCAGGTTGCTAATGATTCTTCTAGTGTTCATAATCCTGGTCCTTATGGAAACTCAGCATCAACTCGTGCAAGTGAACATAAAAAATCCGGTACTTATTTATTTCAACTTATTAGTTATCATATGGTTTGCATTATTGACATATTATGCGCTATTGACATAAAAATGATTGTACTTTCTTACTCAACAGATAAAGCTGTCACCTCTCCCGGGGCAGTCACAAAGATTAAAACCAATTAGCTCAGCCAAAGAAAGGGGGGGCAAACTAAAGCCATTTGAAAAAAGATTTTGGAGGGGACAAAGCAAGTTTCTAATTTCAAAAAATCATCTATTTGTCAACAAGTTAAAGGTCCAATATAGATCATTTTTTTGTGAGGAGTTGATGAACACGCATCAACAATTTGTTATGAGCGGTATAATGTCGGATAATGAGTTTTGGTGTATTAGGAAGGTAAAATAGCGAGTGGTCAATTGTCGCCAGGTATGTCTATAATTAGTTAAGAGAGACTTGGCTCTCAAGCCTTAATCTTGGTCATAATTATCTTTGTGGTGACTTTTTATGCGCACTCTGAGTTTTACTCTTTTTGTGATTGTGTGATTGGTGCAGATATTGAAGGCACTCAAGAGAGATGATGTTCAACTACTTAGGAAATTTGGAATTCAATTTAAGGGGGATTCGAAGCAAGTAAGGCTGCAACTACCAGAGGCGCCATTTGAATCATCTAAGGTAAGATAATTGGACTCAAGTGAATTCATCTTGTTTGACCCTTGGACATTTTCTTTGAATTCTACTAATCTAATTTGTTGGAAATAGAATCAAACAGTCACATAGTTTTCAGTTGAGTTGGGATAGTACAACATTTATGTGACAACCATGATTCAAGCAGGTTAGTTAAACCGTTAGTATTGACTTATATGCCTGTTGCAATATATGGTGTATGTGATTCTATGTGTTTAAATGAGTTTATGTGGGTTATGTGAGGTATTGGTAATCAAATCTATTGAGTGCGATCATCTCAATGAATTGGTAAATTGTGGTGAAATGGGTTGAGTTTATTATTGTCACTTTTGAGTGACAAGGAAAGATAATTGAGATTTGGACGTTTCTGTTGTTAAATTTAAGTTAAATACGAATACGTATTTTTGTGTTAGTAATCTAAGATATTTAAGATTTAAGTGGTAAGTTAAGAAGAAATGTAAAAAATTCTATTTTATGGAAAGGTAAGGTAAAAAAATTGAAAAGTTAAAAATTAGTTTTAAAAGTCTAGTGAATTTTCATTAAGCAAAAAGGGTATAGTGCAAATAAGTTAAAGTTTTATTAAAATTAAGGATTGTATATAAATATTAATTAACTAAATAATAAAAAAAAGAATAAAAGGGGGGTGCCGATCGGTTTGGTTTACAAGGGAGAAAAGGAAACAAATTCGAGTCCAAGTCTAATTCCTAATTAGAGTTAATCTAGAATATCTTTTAGGAGCCTATAAATACAAAAAAATAAAGGATCCCTAAATCCCCTATTGTTCGACCGATCCAGAGAAAAAACAGAGAAGAAATTTTTTAGGGTTTAAGGTATTTTCTAATTCTTTGTTTAATTCTAGTTCTTATTTTAATTCTTGTAATCCAAATATGATGGATTAGGTTTAATCATAAAAATAAATTATGTGTTTTTAACTTCTGGAGTTTATAGTTAATAAAAGATTGTTTTAATCATTGGTTCCAATTGGTTCGTGGATTTGATCATGCGTTAGGGTCAAGATCGCCCGAATTAGTTGTTTAATTCACTGCAGAAAATTAGGCAGTTTTGTAACGGTCATAACTCAATCATAAATTATCAAATAAACAATTTACAACATACTGGAGATAACCTCAGAGAGTCTACTTTCCATCAAAGTTGGTCTCGTGAGTTTTTATGGTCGGACAGGTGGGTGAAAGGGTCTTACAAAATCATGTGTAAAACTGTGACGAATTTCAGTTTTGGTTTGATTTTTTCTAAAAATACTTAGACATCTAGTTAGAGTCTCAAAATCATATGAAAGTTAGTTTATATATTTTGTGTGACCCCTGAATTTTTGCTAAGTATGTAATGAGGTCTAAAGTGGTCATCTAGTGTGATACTTTTAGGGGGTCAGATTCTGAACGAATTCTGGACACTTTGGATTAATAAATTTCTAAAGGGTATTTATAAAAGGGTAATGGCTTTGGAGAGCATGAGAAGGTTCTAGACATATATTAAGCTCAGGTGAATTTATGGTTTGAATTGTGGAAGTGGTTTAATGGCACAATAGGACGCGTATGAAGTATAAAATTTCTGTCAAAACCAGAAAATTTAAAGTGTAGCATTGAAGTGTAAATGGCATATGTAGGAGTTGGAAAAGGGCTAAATCAAGTATAAAACTATGGTAGATAGCTTAGATATTCATCATAGTTAAGGTTACATCATATTAGGTTGAATGCCTAATTGATGGTAGTTTATTGTGTGCTTAATTGTTTAGATTATCCGTAAAGTGTTTGTGAAGCTTTTGTTGGATTCTTTTGGGAAGCTAAGCATCAGTGAGATCATTTAGCCCCCTTTTTCTTATGTTTTCCTGGGTGAAAATGATGCAAAGATGTTTGAAATGTTGTTAGTTACTGTGATAATGTGATTTAAATTGTGGCATAGGCTATAACGTGACAATTGTATAATATGTGCTACTTGCTTTTTATGGTATGAAAATTCTTGTGCTTGAGGCGTAGATCCGTCTCATGGCATTTATAGATTTGAGTGATAGACAACGTGACGTCTTATTACTGTGAGTTGTTTGAGTGAGCGTGATCGTCTAATTGTTGTTATGTTTTGTGTGAGGATTGAGCGTGAACGTCTTAATGTGGATTGATGTGATTGCATGTTAGCTTGTATGATAGTACGATGTATGTCCAGCTATGTTATGTTTTAATTATCACAGTAATTGGATTTAAAGGTTTGTTTTGAGTGTCTTAAACCTATGACTCTCACCAACCGTTGTGTTGACGTTTTTGACCATCATTTTCAGGTGAGCTTCATGAGAATATTGAGGTTAAGAGAAGTGGCTAGAATGACCGCTAGGATTGCATTGGAGTTCACTCCTGAGTTTGTTTATGTTTGTTGCATGATTTTGTTGAATGTTATTTGATTTTTATTAGAACGTTGAGATAACGTTCTTGTATTGGTAAGACCCTTTTTTCATTAATGAAAAATGTCGTCTTTGGTTTTCGGTGAAGTCATGACACATTGTTGTCTTTATTACTTAGTTATGCATTTAGTGTTTCTTCTAGGTTGTTGACCCCATTATGAGTGATGATATCCATGATGATTACCCTCGTGTTACCTCCGCCTTGCGGGGTATACAAGATTGGTATCAAAGCCATGGTTAAGAGAGAACTATGTGGTTAGCTAGACATAGCTTAAGGTCCCTCATATAATGCAATTGGGCTTATATGTAAAGTATAAACCTATTATGCTTATTTTCCCCTAAGTTTCATAAAGTAATATATAAGTTGAGTTTTTTCTCTGTTATTTAAGATCCGTGTCCTTATATAGTCATTTTTTTGTGGTCTATTTCAGTATGTCTTCCCATATTCATAGAAAGTACCATGATTCAGTTGCTTTCGCAACTGGGTGTAAAAGGATTAAGAATAGCAAGCATGTAAACCCCACCCCCAACCCACCCCGCCCCCTCAAAAAGATCCGAATTCCAATTGCCCTGTGTCCGTGTAGAGTCGAAGAGTAAAGATGACCTTTAAGGAAGTTGGGGACAAACGTTTGATGACATTGAACAACAAAGATAATTGCCAAGGATGGCAGTATCACCAAAGTTCCCTAGAAAATTCAAGGTCTGAAACCGTCTGAAAGAAGATCATGGAACAACCTAGAAGATAATGACCTAATTGATTTGTGGATCACCCACAACTTCAACAAGGAAATCCCATGAATGAGTTTGCACCACATCGACTACCTCAGCCAAAGGGTAACATGAATGGATGGTTAATAGAAGATGAGGAAGAAGTTGAGAGGAATGAAGTGGACTCGGACCTTGAGTCCACCGCAAGTAGTAAACCTATGTGGAAGAAGACAACTAAAGCTGATCATGACCGCGCGTCTCGTAAACTTGCCCATATTGTTCCAAACGAATGATATTTTTTAGACCTGTTTTTTCTTTCTTTTGAACTTTTGTAGCCATTTTAGGATGTTATTTCGATGTATGGATTATGAGTATTAAAAATAAAATGATTTTTAGAATTATTCCTTGTATTGAAAGCTCTATAACACCTCTTATTTCTTCTTTAGTTTTCTCTTGATCCTCTTAGTCAGTTTTCTGCCCTTGACCTACCACTTTAGTGGCAAGGAATCCTGGGAACTCTGACTGTCTAAGAGTTATTTTTTATTGTTTCTCTGTGTTTTCTTGCTTTTTGTTGCTTGTCTATTTTGTTTGCTTATCTGGTTTATTTGTGTTTTGGTATTATGGCTGCTGTTACTATTAATTCTTTGGATGCTGGTAACCCTTTGTGTTGATAGAAATAATGCCTAAAAACGTTATGAATATTTTTCGACCTCTCTACGTTTTAACAATCACAAAATGTAAAAACATTCAATGTAAAATTAAACGCAAACAAGTAATTAGTAGTAAATTTTCATTTCGATAATTTAATCACTTAAAGGTATAAATAAATAAATGCTTAATGCATTTTATGATCAAAGGAATTTTTATTCAACCTCACATTTTTTATTAAATGTTACAAACATTTTTATAACTTTTACAAAACATTTTTGTATTTTAGAGAAATGTTTTATTCAAAATAAATATTTTGAATTCAAATTTTCTACCTAAAAACGGCTAGAAATGTTCCAGAAAACACCTCCCCTGGAAAAGAGAAAAAAAGAAGCGTCTGAGCCAGGGCGGCCCCCTTAAATACAAGGGTGACCCCCTTAGTGATAAGGGGGCCGGCCATAGAGCTAAAGGGGTCGGCCAGACAAAAACGCTCCCCAGCTTGCCTATAAATACTGGACTGTTCCCCACTGATTTGCTCACCTTTTGCACTCACTCTTTTCTGTCTAAAATCAGTCCACACATCTCCTACAATCCTTTGATCATTTAATCATAAGCTTTTGTTTTCAAGTGATTCAAGCTTAATTCCTCAAGTGCAAGAGAAGAATACTTCTTATCATCAAGTCAAGAAGTGTTATAGTTTAGTTGGTATTATTGTGAAGTTGTGTTATATCTTGTAAATCTTTTGTGTATATTGTGAAGGTGTGTATTGTAGTTGTGTATAATAGTTAGATTGTGGTGATCATTGAAAGTATAGTAAGATCGTGGTGATCATAGTAAGTAGTGTTAGATTGGTGTGATCATAGTAGTGTCTAGGTGAAGTGAAGTTGTGAAGCGTAGTGAAGTTGTGAAGTCCTTAAAATACAAAAGGTGTGGTAGATTGGCTCTAGCTAGGATTAACACTCGACATTTGGCTTAGTGTCGAAAATCGGTGTAAGCTTAGTTATGTACGATTTTTTCCGCCTAAAGGGAGCTTGTTGACATAGTGAAGAAAACTCTTGAGTTTGGTGCTCGGAGAGTGGAGTAGGGCGAAGAGGTGCTTCGTTGCCGAACCACTATAAATCATTGTGTTGTGGTTTGATCTTTCTAACTCTCATCTCTTATCTTGCAAATTTCTTTTTATATCTTGCGAATCAACTTGTTTGTATTCCTGTATTGTTCATATTGTTTCATATTGAATTTACATAGAATCAAATCTAAGTTTTTATAAACAAACATTACATTAAATCAAAAAGCGGTAAACTATTCAACCCCTCTTTTAGATTTCCACACCCAGTTTAGTAGCAATGGCACTCAAACCATCCTCGATGAAGGCTGTGACAGGTACACCTTGGAGTTTAACCCAAACCGGAACAGTACTAACATCTTCTTTTAATAGGTTCTTATCCGGGTGCCATTTCTTCAAGATAAGCGGGTGATTCCGGATAAACCATGAACCATTTTCAAGCAAAGCATCTAATCCATCCATGGAGCTAAATTGAAAGGCAAATAATCTGATAGACGAGTTGAACATAGAACGAACAAGCCCGTATTTACCCTAAGTATTCCTAACATAGTTAGCAACAACAAGGTATGCCATACTGCTTCCACCCAGAATAAATTATATGCTGTATTAGAAATCAGTTCATTATAGCTCGAATAGACTCCACGGACAACCACATCAATCCTTAGCCCCTGGTGCTATACAAAGTAGAAATTTAGTTTCTTTCATTAGTGTACCAGTAATATTAGCATGTTGATGACATACCAGGGAATTACCGATCAAAGTAGGTCCTCGTTGTTGTACAAACATCATTAAGTTCTCATCATTTCGGCACTAGTAATGAGATGAGTCCATGTACCTCAGATACGGTAGAATTCCAGCCCTGCTTACATTAGTTAGAGTTCGAGTAGTTAGAGATTACTACCGACGCAACATTGCCATGCTCACCCACTTTGGACAGTCTCAACCACCCATCGAATCTTGCCTTCTCCTTCACATCCCTCCCAACCTTCTCCCTTTTGACACTTAGATATCCTTGCTCCATTCTAGTGTAATGAAACCCCAGAAACAATTAGTAATAAACAAGAAGAGAACGCCTAATCTTCAATAACGAGACCTTAGCTAGCTGGGGTTAGAATCGGAGAACACAATGAACACAGAATTAATTGCAGATCGTCCTTTAATAAATAATGGCAATTGAAGTCCTACTGCTCAAAGGACGAAACCCAAAAACAATTAAATAAGAACCCTAAAAACCCTAAAAAATCGAATCACAAACTCTAAAAACTGGGACAAAAACAGATGTAGACTCGAGTTAAAGGAATCAGAATCAAAGATTAAGGAGCCTTAACAGCAAGTGTAACACTGGTTTGTACCAGAAATTAAGGAGGGGATCGATTAGGATACGGTAAGCGTGATCGTTTAGAAAATCGCTAAGAGAGGGGAAAAAAGGGTTTCGACTTTTTATTGAGATGCAGGAAGACTGGTATTTGGTTTGATAGGAAAGCGGAATCTTCTCGGGCATCATGTTTCACGTCTTCTAACCCTTTTGATTTCCTCATGATGGAAGATGAGAAGAGTATTTTGTGATCTACATGAGAGTGATGATGATGTTGATGTGGAGAATGGTTATGATGAAACAACTACTCTTTTTGTTTCTAAGTCGTTGGGTAACTCTATGGGTGAAAACAACCTAATTGTAGGGGTCCTTTCTTTGAATTGTATAGCTAGAGTGTTTTGGCTTGTCATTGTCGAAGACATGTTGGTCTTGTTGTTTATCAAGCGTTAAGTTGCTTCGAAGTTAATAATGGTATTTAAGCAGCATTCTATTGCACTTAACTTTCTGAAATATAAAATTCCAGCCATTGCCAACTCTTAACAAAACAAGTAAATGTTTTTTCTCAACTGGTTTCATATCTTTTTTTATTAAGATTCTTCTTTTTCTTTGTTTTGGCCAATCTTTATATGATTTAAGAAAACATTCATCTGTTAGTTTCTTACCATAGTATTTTTATAATTTTAGCTTCCAAAACATTCATCAATTCTTGGGATGACCACCCTCGAAAATGTATTTCATAACCATGTAGAGAGTATATATGGATTCCTAGTGGTAAACTACAAAACTTGACTTTAAAAGATATTAGTATAGTAGAAGTAATAACCCGAGTCGCGTCCGCAACTACTGCGGCTGAACCAAGAGCAAAAAACGACGACGTGTATACTTATTTTTTCGCTAGTATGGTTCTTCTTATACGCTCGAAGTTTACGTTCTTCCAAACTCCAACATTCACCTACTTATTAATCCATTTTAAATCATATACAGTTTATTATGTTTTTACATTGTTGGAAATTTTAGTGGAAAAATGTGTTTTCACTAACTTTTGGACATAGATAATTATTTGTAATATAATTATTAAATGTAAGGCTCAGGGCGAGCCAGTATATTGTCAAAACAGGTTAGTGTGAATGAGATATCGAGTCTCAAGAAGGAAAGTTGGAATGGAGGAAAATGGTTACTGGTCAGTCGAGGCTCGTTTGGTAACCTGCAAAATTATTGTGTCCTTAATTGACAATTGTATTGGCTGTTATTATTTGTTTCAAAGTTTATAACTGTAATTAATGGGTCATTATTGACAATTTAATTGGCGGTTATTTTTGATCAAGGTTTATAACAGAAATTTAATGAATCATTTATTAGGCATTAATTGACATTGATTGCAACATTACACCCATTTTTGCAATATGAATGTGTATCAAATAGATGGCAATCTACAACTTATTCCAAGAGAGAACATAAGAAAAAACAAACAAGAGAGAAATCTCCATTAACAAGTTTTCCAACAATCATGTCGATCAGAGTACTTGTTTTTCGTGATATTTCTGCAAGTATGTCAGGTCCGGATGTACAACAGCTTTGAAGTTGTACTGGAAACAGACGGCGAAATGTCTGTTTAAGGGCAAGCGTGTCTAAACCTCGTGCCTTCGTTCCATACCTTTTCTGTTTTACTTATTTTATCCTTCTTAGTGTCTGTCTTTCTGCTTCTACCTATCGGTATGTTTTCTTTTATGTTATTTATTTTCTGTTAATTATTTATTTATTGAAATCTGATTTATTTTAATTAAAAATGTACATGTTTCCCTACAATCTTAAAACAGATTCGGTGTAAACCGAATTAAAAACACTTTTGATAAATCAGATTAATATTATTAACAGATTTTATAAACTGTTTTCTGTCGAAACCAAGATTGAGTTTCTTTAGAAATCAGTTTTAATTAAACAGATTTTGAATTACAGAATCTATAACGCATTTAAAAACAATTGTTTAGATTAATTATTTGAACCAAGGATTGAGTTTCTCTTTCAAATTGATCTATTTTGTTCCAGTTGATTCATCGAAACCAAGTTGAGTTTCTTGTGATTTGGATTTTGTCAAGTTTATATAAACCATAGTCGTAGTTTTTTAGATATCAAGATTATTTTAACAGTTCTAAACCTGTTGTGTTTAAATACAAGTGTGAGCTTTGAGGAATCTTCTTGAATGTATTGGTGGCCAATTACTAACATGGTTGCAAATCATGAATAATATTCGATTCATGAAACCAAGATTGAGTTTCTTTGAAGCAGATAAGATACAAGTTATTAGAAATCAATATTGAATTCTTGGATACCCGGATTATTACGTTTATTTAATTGTTTGTGTTTGATCTTTCATGATTTGTGATACTCCTGTAAACATACTGGTGCGGCAAGTTACCAACACGTTGCTAACATGCTGAAAAACCAAAAAAAATTCAATGGGCAGAATTTTAAGAGGTGGCAACAGAAGATGTTCTTCTATCTCAGAAATTTGAACCTTGCGTGGTTCTTAAATGAGACTGCACCTCAGGTGAAACCTCCTAAGGAAGGTCAAACCCCTAATGCCACGGTGTGCAAAGATGTGGAAGCATAGATACATTCAGACTTCTTGTGTCACAAAACTATGGTTCTCGGAATGGTCTGGTGGGCTCTTTGTACAACGTTATTGCAAACCACGAATGCCAAAGAATTTTAGGAGGTCATTGAACGCAAGCACAAACTGAAGTGGCTGGTACAAAGAAGTTCTATAGAAACCTTGTTGAGTTTCTTTAGAAGAGTGGATCTACTGAAACCTTGTTGAGTTTCGTTGTAGAAATAGATCATGTGAAACAGATCTATTAAGATCTTCTTAATGAAGATTGACAACTATCATATTTACATATCTGTTTTTGTTAAACTTTATGTATTTGGTGATATTGTTAATTGTTTAGTCGAAAGACTTCCTTTAAAGTGGTTTTGTATAACGGATCTTACAAAACATTAGTGTTTTTAAAACAAAGATGCATAAATCGTTTTTGTTAAAGAAACATTTAAGTTGTTGTTAATTGGTACCAAAATAGTTTTAAACTAACATTGGGACCTCATATTAACAAAACTATTTTGGGAATTATCACGAGTGACATTAAGGATTGCTTCCGAAATTGTGAAAAAAGGGAGACCGATACTCGAGTTACTGGTGTACGGTAGATGCTTTGAAGCATTCAGAAACCTTATGTGCCATAACTATGCGTTATATGGTCTGAATGACATAAAACTAAGCCTGAGGGATCCGACTTATGTAATGGTGATTAGCACTTCGGTATTTGTTATGTTATGATGATAAGAGTTTGATTATCTTGTCAATGCAGCTGAGAATGGAGAGATTGAATTTGGGCAACTCTCCAACTGCTAATATCAAGGGAAAAGGAGATGTGATTCACATCTGGAAAAGAGTCTAAGTTAACCAATGCATTGTTACGTGTCGGTGGTCGTGTATTCTTGTGTCCGGATGGTTGCCTTAGTGAAATTGGCTTTCCTTATGTGGTTTTGAATCAATATTGAGTTAATACGAATCAACATATTTGAGTCTATATGGGGGGTTACACCTATAAATGTTTAAGCTAAACTTTTTTCTATTGGTCATTTTTAGTATAAATGAGTGTGAATTTAACTATTTGATTTTAAAGGTATTGGCATGGGCTGACTCAGACATGTTTTAAACTATAACTCAATATGTTGTCTAATTAAACCAAATTGGTACCATGTTTTGTATTACAGGACTACAAAATTAAACTTGTGTTGTAAGCCAAATGACAAGGATTGTCTTTTCTCTCGGTGTACCGGAACAACCGAACCTTGATTTGATTCACATGGTTTTATGTGATTGATACCTACTAAGATAGCGAATAGCGAGTACTTCCTCATATTTGCTGACGGTGGTACAAAATATTACTTGAGAGTAAGGATATAGACAAGATTGTTCTATATAAATAAGTTGAGAATCAACGTATTATCCAAAACAAGGTGGTTCGAAGTCATATCGGAGGTGAATTTGTGTCTCCAATTCTAAATTTAGACAAACTTTTATTGCACTTGATATAGAAAAGAATCGTGCCTTAGAAGATATGGTTAGTGCCATGTTCTTAAGTCCTAGTTTAAGCCATGGCATGTGGGGGAAAGCGAGTCCGCTACTTATCTTTTAGATAAGATCCCTTGTAAAGAATATAAGATAGTTCTTATGAACTATGGATGAGAAGAAGACTATCTTATAAGTATTTACAAATATGGGGGGCATCTAGCTAAGATATATGCATTGAACCCCAAGGTTCAAAGGATTTGACCTGAAACTGTAAATTGCATGTTCTTACTATATGCTCATAATAGTAGTGTGTATGGTTTCTTTGTATTTGTGGATATACACAAGGATATGATAATGGAATAAAGAAGTGCTTCCTTCTTTGAAAATATATTTCCTTGTTCACAAAGGAAATTGGAAGATCATCTAGAATAAATGATGTAGTTGTCCAAGATCAGAGACAACGGGATGATAATGATCTCCAAGATGAGAGATAAGATCAACCCAAGGAAGAAGAGGTTGAACCTAGAAGAAGAAAAAGGGCAAAAAGTCGAGAAATCGTTTGGACCCGATTTTGTTTCTTTTATGGTAGGAAATGAACCTACTTCTTATCGAGAAGCGGTAACTTCCTCGAAATGGCTCAAATGGGCAAGAAGCCCAATTTAAAAGTGAAATAGATTCTTATTATACAAAACATACTTGGAAGCTCGTGGTTTTACTTTCCCGTTGTAAAACCACTAGGCTATAAATGGATCTTCAAGAAGAAGATGAAAGCCGATGGCACATTGTCAAAGCACAAGCAAGTTGGAAATCAAAATATATTAGACAACGGAAGTATAGTTACTTTGATACTTATTCCTTGTTACGCGAATACCTCGATTAGAATGGTACCTTTTTTTTTTTACTATTGCCACATTAAGGAATTGGAAGTTTACCTAATGGATGTCGAAAACCGAATTTCTAAAACCTGGAGATTTAGAAGAAGAAATAGATATGAACCAACTCATAGGGTTTATAATCCTAGATTAGAGAGCAAAGTTTGTGGCTTGTTAAGTCAGTTTAATGATTAAGAAAACTCAAACAAAGACATTAAATTTCACCATTTCATGTAAGATGTGGATTTGAAAATTAATGGAGGTATTTGTGTTACTCCTGTGTTTATACATAGATGGTATAATTATCACTAGAAGTGATAAGAAGATAAACAAATCCACTAATGGTATGTTGGAGTCAAGATTTGACATGAACTTCATTAGTTGTTGGATATGGTTCTTGGATGTGAACCAATATGGATTTGTGTTAAGTTAAAAACATTGTAAGGACAATATTCTTGAGAGGTTCACTGTGGGGGGTTCCGGCCAAGCTAGAATTCAATGACATCTTTTAATATAAAGGTGTTGCCCATTTTAAATACTCAAAGAATATTAGGCATCTTATGTGTTTAATGACATGCGTCTGGCCTGATTTAGAACTCATAGTCAGGTTAAGTAGATATACCAGTAATTCAAGTGGGGACCATTTGAATAAGTATTACATAAGTACTATGATTGCATTATGGAAGATATACGGCTACTATCAAATGATAGAGTAATGCAAATACAGATTCTTGGAGGAATAAGAATCTAGATCCACTAGAGCGGATGTATTTACGCTAAGTGGAAGCTATGTCTTAGAAATATTGACAGTATTTCAAACAGACGTTCATAGCTAAATCTATCATTTAAGATAAATTTATAGAATATGCGGGATATTTACGTTAATTCGTAAAGGACATACCAAGATGGCGTAAACCGGTAACGGCCATGTTTATAAAGTGTGATAGTCAATTGAATTTTGACAGAGCTCATATCACAATATAAAACGGTAAGTCGAGACATATTCATCATAAACGATGATTGGTGCGACAATTACTCTCAAATGGAGTTATCTCAATTGACTATGTGGCGTCAAAGGATAACATCGCGGATCCGTTTACAAAAGGCTTAAGCAGAGAGTTAGTTAGTAAGTCGTCTAAAGGAATGGGACTAAAGCCCTTGAAGGAATGAGTTTCTATGAAGGAAAACCTAACCTAGTTGACTGGAGATCCCAAGATCTAGGTTCAATAGGACAACCTAATCATAGAAATGTGGGGGAAGTCACGTCAATGTGGGGGAGTTACTTATCTTGTAACCTCCTAGCCCATTCCTATAACAATGTGACTTGTTGAGAGGTTAAACATATGGACTTTAATGGTTCAAAGATGAAATCATAAGCATAGATTCAAGGGTGAAAATCTGAAAGTATATGTTTTTTAATGATTCAAGATGAAATCACCTATGTGAGAGAGAAGTGGGGTCGCTTCGAAGGGAATTGTGGGGGCGCAATTCCTAAGAGCTCTTGCAGAACCAGGCTAGTGCTCATGACCATAACGAGCACGACTATGAGGACTTGACAATGTCAGGGAGAGTCGTGTGTGAGTGTGTATTGTCGTCTACGTAAACAGAGGCTGAGTTCAAGGACATCGCGTCTACTCAGATCTAGGAGGCTAAGTGCATCTCACAAGGGAAGGTTCAAAGGGTCACACCTACCTATCCTATGCAGGACTCAACCGCAGAAATTTCGCCGAAAATTTCGAGTGTTTTTGACCGATTTCCATTCATGTGGGGGATTGTTGGAAAAAATTTAGTGGAAAATGTGTTTTCACTAACTTTGGACATAGATAATTATTAGTAAATATAATTATTAAATGTAAGGCCAGGTCGAGCCAGTATATGTCCAAAATAGAGTTAGTGTGAATGAGATATCGAGTCTCAAAGAAGGAAAGTTGGATGGAGGAAAATGGTTAAAGTCAGTACGAGCCGTTTGGTACTGCAAAATTAATGTGTCCTTAATTGACAATTGAATTGGCTGTTATTATTTGTTTCAAATGTTTATAACTGTAAATTAATGGGTCATTAATTGACAATTTAATTGGCGGTTATTATTTGACTCAAAGGTTTATAACAGAAAATTAATGAATCATTATTAAGGCATTAATTGACATTGATTGCACCATTACACCATATGACATATGAATGTGTATAATATAGATGGCAATTCACTATTCCAAAGAGAGACAAGAACAAAGACCACACAAGAGAGAAAATCTCCATTAACAAGTTTTCCAACATACTCTTGTCGATCAGAAGTTCTCATGTTTTTCGTGATATTTCAGGAAGGATGTCAGTCCGGCTGTACAACTGCTTTGAACGGTTTGTACTGGGAAACAGACGGCGAATCTGTTTTAAGGGATGGTGTCTATCACGTGCTCGTTCCATGTCCTTTTACTGTTTCTTATTTATGGTCATAGTGTCTGTCTTCTGCTTCTACCCTATTCGGTATGTTTTCTTTTATGTTATTTATTTTTTGTTAATTATTTATTAATTGAAATCTGATTTATTTTAATTAAAAGTGTACATGTTTCCTACAAATACACATAAAACAATTGACTTAACGGTATTATGTTGTTTTTTGTGGTTGCTATATAATCAAATTTATACGTTTTATACATATTATGAAACAGTTTGAAATTACAATCTTAACCCGATATATCAAAACCATCAAAAACATATTATTGAAATTGCAGTTATTGTTTTGTATGAAAAATAACTATAAGCTCTAAATTATTAACTCTACGTGGTAAGCTAATAACTGATAGACGGTCGTGCTAAAACTATTATATATTTCTAACGAAATATAAACCCATTTATTTTTTTTGTGGCTTTAATTTTTTAAAATATAAAGAGGGGGTATTACATATCATCTAGCTTATAGTAAAAAAATGTGGATGTATCTCAAAGCCGTGAGTCAACTATAGCATCTGCATGAAAGACTACTTGGCAGCCAGAACAAGCTTCAAACCGACGTAAAATCTGTAACATCCCTATATGCAGTTTCTAGAGCTACGCTTTTACAACGAGCAGGAAGGGAAGAAAGATCACTAGAGTGACGAACAAACGCCGTGACTGAGTGACCTTGACGGAGTAGTGCACGGCAAAGTCTTCCACCTATGAAACCCGAGGCACCAGTTACCAGCACTTTCATAGTTCTAGTGCAGAAATCTAACAATGCAATCATAATTTCTTTAAAAGGAAAGGTTATTACTTTTGGAAAGATTACATAGCTTTTAATACATTGATGACATTCAACAATACAATCTGACCCATCAGTACTTTAATGAGCGGTATGGCTCGTGTAAATTAAACAAGGGGTGGTTGGGTGTGATATAATTTTTTTTGAACGACGAGTTACTACAGTTACTAAGTTAGTCATTCGATTCCACGATACTTATCCAGAAGGTAGTCCCTGCCAGCCTCGAATAATAAATTTAGTGATCGATATCCACAGTGCATACAGAAGGTAGTCCTGCAAGCCTCGAATCGACACATTACGGGGCAGAACCCCAACAGATTCCACTTGAAAGAAACCCCCACGGAGAGACTCGAACTTGAGAACTTCAGCCATTTTTTAATTAAATTTTAAAAAATTATGGTAACAACCTTCCCAAGGATACCCTTGGTGGCCAACTGAGCTAGCCTAGTTGGTTTGTTACTTCATTTAATTTGGGTGAAAGTTAAATGTGGCGTAGATACCTGGTAAAGGTTTCTTTTAAACTTAAATAAGACGTTGGAAGCGGGGTGGTTCCTGCGAAAAAACAAGGGGACAACGATCGCTAGAGCGACGAACAAATGCCCCTGACATCCAATGGAGGGGAACATGACATAGTAGTACATTTCAAAGTCTTCCACCAAAGAAACCCACAACACCAGTTATCCAAAGGGTTAATGGCATATAATAGCAACGTACTTTCCCATTTGAACCATTATCAGATATGAACTCCAAAAAGTATCACAATACCATCAAAACTTTTATATGAACGATCCGATATCAGCTAACTTGACCTTTTTTTCATACAAAATTCAACGTCATGTGACACATGTACATGTCATGTCCCTTCTTTTAGAGCGATAGGTTCCATGTCAGCCCTAATACACAACCGTAGTGTATGCGTTTGTGTTTGGGTTATATGTGTTTTTATTAGGAAGACAAACCTATCGGTGTGTATTAGGGGTGGACATGGAACCTATAGCTCTAAAGATGTGGACATGACATGTTACATGTGTCACATGTGCAAAAACGGGTGAATTTTGTAAGAAAAATGGTCAAGTTTGCTTGGACTAGACGGCATTCAGTTCATATATAGTTTCGTATGGGTATTGTGATACTTTTTGAGTTATATCTGTTAATGATAAATGGGAAAGTACGTTGCTGTTATAGGTCAGTACCCTTATCCAAACTTTAAAATCTAGTGCAGAAATAGAGTGATTAACAAATAACACCAATAGTATAGTAGACCTTCTTATGAGAGGGTTACACTAGCTTTTGGAATTAATTAAAAAATCAATTCCATTATAAATACATTAATAAGTATCCAAATTCCCAATAATGATCGTTATTGTTGCTAAGCCGGGGGTGGTTGAATCTGATGTACTATATGTTGATTCATTTATGTGAAAATATTAACTGATTATAATATGTTGGATTATGGTAGTTGGATACGCACCTATACAACTAGAAATGTGTGAGCCTATTGGGGGCACACACGTTAAACACTTAGAGTGCGTTTAAACTTCATGTACGTTTCTAAAGTAAACCAAAAGACCATATTCGATTGGACAAGCACACTATGGCTGTCCTAATGAGAGTAGCCAGCCATAAGATGATTCGAATATGTTTAGGGTCATTTCTAGAGAGATAATGAGCAGTAGGAGAGTGGGATAGGCTTAACTATAGTCTCCTAAGTCTTATCATGAGTAGGGCTACCCCTCACCCCTAGCTCATAAGAACGAAATTTATAAGCCTTAAACACTCCCAAATCAGATCTATTTCCTCCCTTATCAATAAATCAGCCGAATAATCAAAACCCTAATTAGGGTTCTATGTTTTTTCGGTTCTGCCTAATTTGGTAATCCTATTTAGGGATTTTTCAAGTGTGATTTGATCCCACAAGGTTTATAGCAGGTTCTTGGTTTTGGTTTATTAGTTCTCAAGGTGTGACAACTATTAGAAACGTCTAGGGTATCACTTGGGTGATTTTCGGTTAGGTTTATTGGAATTCGGTTGAACCGAATTTGGTCAAAACCCTAGATCCACCATCTGATTTTTGGTTCAGGTTTTAGGGCTTGGATTTGGTATTTAATTTAGGTGGTATTGGTATACAAACGTTGTTTGGGATACACGTGAAGTAAGGCTAGCATTTGGGCATGCTGTTGACGTGTTTGTGTGAGCACTCGTAGAAGTGGAAACTTATCCACTTTGTTTCATTGACATTTGATTCTTCAAGAGGTTAGGTTTCTATTACCCTATTGTTTATTTATTGTGTGTTAATAATATGAACCAAACTTGATCCATATCTGCTGCGTACTCGTGGTTGTTAATGGTTAACAGTTATTTAAATTATAACAGTGGCATCACGAGCAAACTCGTTTGGTGTTTTATGGGTCACACACATATTAAACACGCTAGGGCTGGATGAAATCTTGATTTATTTATTGTTTTATTGGAAAATTATGGCAACGACATGAAATCCTTGCCATAAATAATGAATAAACACCTAGAATCAATACTAATGTTACTTGATAATAAGAAGATTAGATTAAAATTAAAAGTTAATTAAGCTGCCATGTTATTCTATTCTTGATTTATCTCGGCCTTAAGACTCACGCAATCATGCTATATGATGGATGTGGCGATCTAAGTACTTTAGCATAAAACCTAGTGAAAGTCTTTTGGTTCTCCAATTGGTGAAGACTCTTTTGAGACTAGAGGCATTATTGATGATTTAATGTTTCAATATTAGAAGTTAAGTCTTCACTTCTACTCTAATTTTTTGTCTGTTTTAATTGCTTATATGTGATATGACATGTGATGTGAGTTAAGATCAACATAGACCCATTATTTGTCATAGATCCAATGAATCAATCTCAACCATCTATTTTTTCATCAAAAATAAAAAAACTCACTTTTCACCTCTTTTTTAAAAATAAAATATCTTACAAACGGTAAATCGTCACACGACAAAAAATACACCATCGCGACGAGTATTTTTTTATCTTTCAGTAGACGGGTGACACGATATACTTTCGAGGAAAAAAAATTTGATTTTTTTTTCAATCACGAATTGCGAAAATCATATATGATTCGTATAACGAATCATATATGATTTCATGAAATCATATATGATTTCATAAAATCATAATATATGATTTGTGATTCTAACGAACTTTTTTTCAATTTTGTTTCAATCACGAATTGCGAAAATCATATATCTTTTTTTCAATTTTGTTTCAGTCACGAATTGCGAAAATCATATATGATTCGTCATACGAATCATATATGATTCGTCATACGAATCATATATGATTCGTATAACGAATCATATATGATTTCATAAAATCATATATGATTTCATAAATCATATATGATTTCATAAAATCGTATATGACTTCATAAAATCATAAAAAAAAGTTCGTCGAAAGTACATAGTGTCGCCCCTCTATAGAAAGATAATTTAATTCTCGTCGCGATGATATATTTTGTTTTGCGTAACGATTAACAGTGTGTGAGATATTTAATTTTTTAAAATAAGGTGGAAAGTAGGTTTTTTTATTTTTGATGAAAAAATAAGTGGCTATGATTGGTTCATTGGGTCTATGACAAATATTGGGTCTATGACAAATATTGGGTCTATATTGAACTTTTGGCCATGTGATGTAGGCCCAAGTATTGAAGAACGGGCCATTTTGTTTCGGGAGGCTCAAGATCATGTGAAGAAAAACCCTTTATTCAAAAGGGCATAACTTGGGCTCAGATAATCCGTTTCGAAGCTTGGAACGAGGAGAACGCCGTGGTAACCTAACGTAGTTGAGTTACGGGAGCTTCGAGCCTTGAATCATTTATTTTAGAGTTATTTACTTTTCGTGTTTTTTTGAGATTTTTGACTTTTGTTTTAGTCATAACTTCAGCCGTTTGTCTTTTGAGGCCCGTTTTCGTGTGCTTCGATTTAATAAATGTTATTGTAACCTAGCTATTCAGTTCAAAAAATTAAGAGTCATTTGGCGTTTTGCTAAGATTATCCTAATAATCGGTATTCGTGTGAATCAACGATTGTTGAAATAATCAATCCTGGTATTCGTGTGAATCAACAGGGTCGATTTGTGTGTTATCTCTTGTTTTACACTACATCACCATGTGATGCTCAATATTTGCAAATAGACTTTATGAAACTCTTAAAAAATAGACTTATACTTATAGAGAAATTTGGATTGAACATGTCTAGTATTACACACATAAGCATACTCCTTGTGACCAGTTATGTGTTATTTGCGAAACGGGGATTTTTGGACAAATTTAATACGGACATTAAACTATGAAATTTGATTTCTTGTGTAATTTTAGTTTTTTTATCTGCGTAGTATGGGGTTAAATTGATCTTTAATCTTGTCCCGCCCCACTACATGCTTCGGCATATGAGGGAATTATTAAAATTACTTGTGTCTTTGGATGCATGTAGAAGTACAATACAGGGTTTGACCAATTTGTAATTCTTTCCACCATATTGGCAAATATAAAAGTAACTAGTCGAGTACCCGCGCCTAGCGGCAGCTGTGTCTTGTTTTCGAAAAAATTCCAACGACGAATAATTTTGTTTAGACAAACCTTTTTTATGGCATGGCTGTCTAGCGGCGATAATGTATAGTTTGCAAAAAAAATGTGGTATAGGCGATACGTGTGTGAGTGTTTTTTTTTCCGATGGCGCAATTTAAGAGGCGATAGTTAAGATTGTAATTATAATAAATTCAAGCGTTAAATTTAATAGCAGAGTATTCACGCATAAGGAAGAGGGTAATTATAGTTTCTAAGATAAATTAGTGTTGTCTTAAAAATAGTCATTCAACGGCAAGTGGTAATTATTTAGTAGTGACGAAAATTATTGATGCTAGTCGATGCTTAAAAGGTCTCATATTATTTGTTACTAATCGAAAAAGCAATATAAATACAACGAAGGGTGGTACATTTTTCAAAGTAACTTCCCAATTGGTAATGTTTAAAATTTGAATGATATACTAATTTAACATATTTTTAACGGCTAATTATGATTAAAGCTCATTTATATCAATTAAGTACTTAAGTAGACGTGCGTATGTTTGTTGGATTACAAAAGTCCAAAGCATAAATTGGTTAATTTTTTGGAATCACGTTATCCTATCGAGAGTATACATTTGCTACTAATCAAAGCTAAACTGCGACATCCATTTGTTTTTATAATTGGTGCTACTATTGGTAATCTTTTGGCTCGTTAAAAATAAAAATAAATTATTAAATATTTTTTTTGTCTCCCAGTTTACAGTGCAATGTAGTTTTTTATTAGTTTATGTTCCGTATTTTTTTTTGACAGTTTAATATTTTTGACTTGACGAACTTTATATTTATCGTTTCGCACTTTCCGTTTCACAGTTTTATAATGTATACAAAATTATAAAAGAAAAATCAAAAAAATAAAAAAAATTCAAAAAACATAATTTCAGGGGTCGCTTGGTTCGGATGAAGGAATGGGAAAGATAATGATAATGATAATGCAAAGGAATGCAATGGCTATTCCATTATATTTGATGTTGCTTGGTTAAAATGTTGGAGAATAAACCCGTGTTTGTTTCTCGATGATTCACTGTAAAAATCGACACCAAACAATAAGTAAAAGTAAATAACAGTGATTAAGATCAATTAGCAACAAGTGCGAAACAATAAAAATTCACATATATGCATGTTTATATTAAAATTTAACCTGTTGTCTTCGGATGAAAATATAGAAACCAAAACACAACGAAATTAAATGAAAGTAATAGGTTTAATATACAAAGAAGTTACTAAAGTTTGTGTAAATGTTCGATTACGTTACTAAAGTTTAAAACGTTACATATAGGTTACTCAAGTATACATGGTTATTGTATGAGTACTGAACCTATATTAAATATTGTAAGCATCACTCACCTGTAAAAATGCGATATTTATGTTACTTAACTTATCTGAAAATATGCGTTCAGGTTACCCGTTAACACTGAAAATATTGAAGTATGTGCGTCCTATAAATTTAGTAACCTATTTGTAACGTTTTAACTTTAGTAATGTTATCGAACATTTACACAAAACTTTCGTACTTCTTTGTATATTTTAAACCTATTACTTTCATTATTTCGTTGTGTTGTGTTTCTATATTTTCATCGAAGAATGAGTGTTAAATTTTATATAAACATGCATATATGTGAATTTTTATTGTTGCGCACTTGTTGCTAATTGATCTTAATCACTGTTATTTACTTTTACTTATTGTTTGGTGGTGATTTTTACAGGGAATCATCGAGAAAAACAAACACGTGTTATTCTGTCACATTTTAACCAAGGGCAACATCAATATATGGAATTGCCATTGCATTCTTTGCATTATCATTATCTTTATTTTCCCATTCCTTCATCCGAACAAGCGACCCTGAAATATGTTTTTTGAATTTATTATTTTTTTTGTTTTTCTTTTATAATTTTGTATACATTATAAAACTGTGAAACGGAAAGTGCGAAACGATAAATATAAAGTTCGTCAAGTCAAAAATATTAAACTGTCAAAAATTACGGAACAGAAACTAATAAAAAACTACATTGCACTGTAAACTGGGAGACAAAAAAAATATTTAATATGTATTTTTATTTGAACGAGCAAATAGTTACCTAATAGTAGCACCTATTATAAAAACAAATGGATGTCGCAGTTTAGCTTTGATTAGTAGCAAATGTATACTCTCGATAGGATAACGTGATTCCAAAAAATTAACCAATTTATGCTTTGGACTTTTGTAATCCAACAAACATACGCACGTCTACTTAAGTACTTAATTGATATAAATGAGCTTTAATCATAATTAGCCGTTAAAAATATGTACTATTAGTATATCATTCAAATTTTAAAACATTACCATGGAAGTTACTTTGAAAAATGTACCACCCTTCGTTGTATTTATATTGCTTTTTTCGTTAGTAAAAAATAGTAGAGGACCTTTTAATGCATCGACGGAGCATCAATAATTTTCGTCACTACTAAATAATTACCACTTGCCGTTGAATGACTATTTTTAAGACTAACACTAATTTAATCTTAGAAACTATTATTAACTTTCTTATGCTGGTTGAATACTCTGCTATTAATTTATCGATTGAATTTTATTATTATTACAAATCTTAACTATCGTCCTCTTATTGCGCATCGGAGAGAAAAAAAAACACTCACACACGTATCGCTATACCACATTTTTTTAGCAAACTATACATTATCGCCGCTAGACAACCATGCCATAAAAAAGGTTTGTCTAAACAAAATTATTCGTCGTTGGAATTTTTTCAAAAACAAGACACCGCTGCCGCTAGGCGTGGGTACTCGGCTAGTTACTTTTATATTTGCCAATATGGTGGAAAGAATTACAAATTGATCAAACCCTATATTGTACTTCTACATGCATCCAAAGACACAAGTAATTTCAATAATTCCCTCATATGCCGAAGCATGTAGTGGGGCGGGACAAGATTAAAGATCAATTTAACCCCATATACGAGATAAAAAAAACTAAAATTACACAAGAAATCAAATTTCATAGTTTAATGTCCGTATTAAATTTGTCCAAAAACTCCCGTTTCGCAAATAACACATAACTGGTCACAAGGAGTATGCTTATGTGTGTAATACTAGACATGTTCAATCCAAATTTCTCTATAAGTATAAGTCTATTTTTTAAGAGTTTCACTAATAGTCTTATTGCAAATATTGCGCTATCACATGTTGATGTAGTGTTTACAAACAAGAGATAACACACAAATCGACCCTGTTGATTCACACGAATACCAGGATTGATTATTTCAACAATCGTTGATTCACACGAATACTGATTATTAGGATAATCTTAGCAAAACGGCCAAAATTGGACTCTTTATATTTTTTGAACTGAATAGCTAGGGTTACAATACATTTATTAAATAGGAAAGCAAAACTGAAACGGGCCTCAAAAGACAACGGGTGAAGTTATGCTAAAAACAAAAGTCTAAAATTCTCAAAAAACACGAAAATGTAAATAACTCCTAAAATATAATGATTCAAGGCTCGAAACTCCCGTAACTCAACTACGTTAGGTTACCACGGCGTTCTCCTCGTTCCAAGCTTCGAAACGGATTATCTGAGCCCAAGTTATGCCCTTTTGAATAAATGGGTTTTTTTCTTCACATTGATCTTGAGCCTCCCGAAACAAATTGGCCCGTTCTACAAATTAATTGGGCCTACATCTACATGGGCCAAAAGTTTCAATATAGACCCAATATTTGTCATAGACCCAATATTTGTCATAGATCCAATGAACCAATCATAGCCACTCATTTTTTCATCAAAAATCAAAAAACCTACTTTCCACTTCTTTTTTAAAAATTAAATATCTCACACACTGTTAATCATTACGCAAAACAAAATATATCATCGCGACGAGAATTAAATTATCTTTCTATAGAGAGGGACACTATGTACTTTCGACGAACTTTTTTTTATGATTTTATGAAGTCATATACGATTTTATGAAATCATATATGATTTATAAAAATCATATATGATTTTATGAAATATTTATGATTCGTTCACAAATCATTATATGATTGTTATGACGAATCATATTTGATTCGTTGACGAATTCATATATGTTTTTCACAATTCGTGATGAAACAAATTGAAGAAAAGATATTGATTTTCGTAATTCGTGATTGAAACAAAATTGAAAAAATTAGTTTTAAGAATCACAAATCATATATTATGATTTTATGAAATCATATATGATTTCATGAAATCATATATGATTCGTTATACGAATCATATATGATTTTCGCAATTCGTGATTGAAAAAAAAAATCAAATTTTTTTTCCTCGAAAGTATATCGTGTCACCCGTCTACTGAAAGATAAAAAAATACTCGTCGCGATGGTGTATTTTTTGTCGTGTGACGATTTACCGTTTGTAAGGGTTTTTTTATTTAAAAAAAGAGGTGAAAAGTGAGTTTTTTTATTTTTGATGAAAAAATAGATGGTTGGGATTGAGTTCATGGATCTATGACAAAATAATGGGGTCTTATGTTTGATCTAACTCATTCACAGTGGTCATATCACTTTATTCAAGAAATTTAAAACAGACAAAAAATTAGAGTAGAAGTGAAGACATACTCTTATATTGAAAGCAGTAAATCATATAATGCCTCGAGTTCTCAAAAGAGTCTTCCCCAATTGGAGAACCAAAAGACTTTCACTAGGTTTTATGCTAAAGTACTTAGATCGCCACATCCATCATATAGCATGATTGCGTGAGTCTTAAGGCCGAGATAATATCATGAATAGAATAACATGCAGCTTAATTAATTTTAATTTTAATTTAATTTTCTTATTATCAAGTAAATTAGTATTGATTCTAGGTGGTTTAGTCGTTATTTATGCAAGGATTTCATGTCGTTGCCATAATTTTCCAATAAAACAATAAATAAATCAAGATTTCATCCAGCCCAAGCGTGTTTAATATGTGTGTGACCCATAAAACACCAAACGAGTTTGCTTGTGATGCCACAGTTGTAATTTAAATAATTGTTAACCATTAACAACCACGAGTACGCAGCAGATATGGATCAAGTTTGGTTCATATTATTAACACACAATAAATAAACAATAGGGCAATAGAACCTAGCCTCTGAAGAATCAAATGTCAATGAAACAAGTGGATAGTTTCCACTTCTACGACGTGCTCACACAAACACTGTCAAAGACATGCCAAATGCTAGCCTTACCTTCCGTGATATCCCAAACAACGTTTTGTATACCGAAACATACTAAATTAAATACCAAATTCCAAAGCCCTTGAAAAACCTGACCAAAATCAGGATGTGGATTCTAGGGTTTTGACCAAAATTCGTTCAACCGGAATTCAATAAACCTACCGGAAAATCACCCAAGTGATACCCTAGACGTTTCTAATAGTTGTCACACCTTGAGAACTAATAAACCAAAACCAAGAACCTGCTATAAACCTTATGGGATCAAATCACACTCAAAAAATCCCTAAATAGGATTACCGAATTAGGCAGAATCCGAATAAAATCATAGACTTTATTAGGTTTTGATTTTATTCGGCTAAATGGATTTGATTAAGGGAGGAAATAGATCTGATTTGGGAGTGTTTAAGGTTATTAAATTTAGTTTCTTATGAGCTTTAGGGGTGTGAGGTGTCAGCTACTCATGATAAGACTTGGAAACATGCAGGTTTTAAGCCTTATCCCAACTCTCCTACTCTCATTTATCTCTTTAGAATGAACCTAAACATATTCTAGAATCATCTTATGGCTGGCTACTCTCATTAGGACAGCCATAGTGTGTTGTCTCCATCCGAATAATGGTCTTTGGTTGACTTAGAAACGTACATGAAGTTTAAACGCACTTAAGTGTTTATCGTCGTGTGCCCAATAGGATCACACTTTTCTAGTTGTATAGGTGCGTATCCAAACTTACTAATTCCAACATATTATAATTAGTTAATATTTTCACATAAATGAATCAACATATAGTACATCAGATTCAACCACCCCCGTGTTTGAGGCAGCAATGATCAGATCATGTAGTTGGATATTTGGATACTTATTAATGTATTTATAATGGAATTGATTTTTTAATTAATTCTAAAAGCTAGTGTAACCCTCATAAGAAAGGTCTTACAATACTATTGGTTGTTTTTTGTAAAAAATCACTTAGTTTTGCCACTAGAAGTTTGAAAGTTTTTTGGATATAGGGTTAATGACTATAACAGTCCGTACTTTCCATTTGAGTCATTATCAGATATGAACTCCAAAAAGTACATAATACCATCGAACTTTTATATGAACTGATTCTGATATCAGCAACTTGACCATTTTTTTTACAATTTTCACGGCAATGTGACTCATGTACATGTCATGTCCCTTCTTTTTGGAGCATTAGGTTCCATGTCAGCCCCTAATACACACGTTGAGGTTGTCTCCCTATAAAAAAACATCATAACCCTAACACTAACGCATAAACCTAACGGTGTGTATTAGGGGTGACATGACCTATCGCTCTAAAAGAAGGGAAGGTCCAATGTACTTGTGTCAAATTGACGTGAATTTAGTCAAGAAAAAATGGTAAGTTGCTGTTATTCGATCGGTTCATATAAAGTTCGTGGGTATTGTGATACTTTTTGTGGGTTCATATCTGATAATGGTTCAAAGGGAAAGTACGTTGCTATAGTATGCCATTAACCTTTGGTATACATGGTGTTGTGGTTTCTTTGGTGGAAAGACTTTGAAATGTACTACTATGTCTATGTAGTCATTGTCGTAGGGCATTTGTTATGTCGCTTCTATGCGATCGTTGTTCCCTTGGTTTTTCGCTAGGAAAACCCTCGCTGTCCAACGTCTTTATTTAAAGTTTAAAAGAAACCTTTACCAGGTATCTACGCCACATTTAACTTTCACCCAAATTAAATGAAGTAACAACCAACTAGGCTAGTTCAGTTAGTCACCAGGGGTAACCTTGGGAAGGTTGTTACCACATGCGAGAGGTCTCAAGTTCGAGTCTATCCATGTGGGTTTTCCTTCAAGGTGGGAATCTGTGGGGTTCTGCCCCGTAGATGTGTCGATTCGATGGCTTGGCAGGGAACTCTTCTGGGTTTGCACTGTGGAATCGAATATGACTAATTTATTATTCGAGGCTCGGCAGGGTATTCCTTCTGGATAAGTATCGTGGCTGGACATCGAATGACTAACTTTGTAACTGTAGTAACGTCGTTCAAAAAAAATTATATCACACCCAACCACCCCTTGTTTAATTTACACGAGCCATACCGCTCATTAAAGTACTGATGGGTCAGATTGTATTGTTGAATGTCATCAATGTATTAAAAGCTATGTAATCTTTCCAAAAGTAATAACCTTTCCTTTTAAAGAAATTATGATTTGCATTGTTTTGTATTGATGCACTTGAACTATCAGACCAGGCAGACAACAGCAGACAAATCAGGTAGGTGCATAGCACAGAATCACATAAATACGGAGATGAACGATAGTAGCAGACATATCAGGCAAGCGCATAACACAGAATCACATAAATACGGAGATGAAGGAGAGCAGACAACAGCAGATTTAGACACATAGCAGCAGCAAATTCAGACAAACAGTAGATTCGGGCAAACATAACCATTCAGACAAACGAGGCAAAACCAGACAATATCCGATGCACAACCGGGCAAAACAAGGCAAACAGACGGATGCAGAGTCAGATGTAACCAACATAACCGGGCAACCGGAACCATGACCAAAGTCCCATTACCAATACCAATGCCAATGCAAATTCGGATATCAAAACGAACACACTATCATCCATCCGAATTCAAACACACCGAACAATAATGTAATTGTATATACTCTTAATCCCCGTGATAGATGGCGACAAAATAGTTAGGGTCTGGGTTCTTATTCATTGGGCCAGTGTACACTCTTCATGTGGGCTATTCAATAGTTTGTGGGCTGCTGTTTTGTATAACTTTTTTTTCTTTTTTACTTTTCCACCACCTACAAAAACTTTAGTATACAAAAAGAAAGACAAATATCTCCAAGTCTACTAAACACATACCAAAAATACCAAAAAAAACTTTCGACACTAAGTTAACCCCGTCGCAACGCGCGAGCAACGTATCGACTCGTTATAATACACAAACTCAAAACAATTGCTTCAACCCAATATTAATATACCCGACTCAGACTGTTACCAATCTAAACCGAAGCCGCAATAAAGCCGTAAGCAATTCTCAATCCTAAAACCTAAAAATCAACCACGTAGTAATTAATATGCAAACCAACAAATTATCATACTCACCACATTTATCCGTTTGAAATTAATTCCACCGATCCACTAATTGTATCAATATGCTCCATCTTGAAGGATCCAATCAAATACAAGATTCAAACTGTTTTTGATAATTAGATATTCAAACAGTCTACGGCTGATAGCAAGTAACAGACTATTTTTTTAAAGTAACATACTAATTAATATACCCGGTGATGATGATGTGCAACCAAACCAAACAACCCTTTTTTTCATCTTCAACCTATGTCATTATATAAGATTTCAGTAAACGTTGGTAACTTCATTATATAAGATTTTCGAATTCTACCTATGTCTTGATACAACAACAACAACAAAATCGAGATCCCTCCGGATCATCAACAATTAGTTGACGACCGGAGGATAACAATATATAGCGATTTGAACCTAAGCTCTTGATACCATGTAGAAACTAAAGATACAATGCAAGGCTTTATAGAATTTTGATTAATAAACCCTAAACAATAAATGGGCCTAAACAAGTGGGCCGGACCAATAGTCTTTTATTATCTAACAATATTCACACTTAAATAATCCACATCTATCTTTTTTGTACGAATTACTATTAGTATTAGTATTATTATTACTCTATATCCTAATTGTCATGTCGCTAGGCGACAAAATAGGCACTAGGCTAAAATTTGGTTTGTGGGCTGCTGTCCAATATGGAAAGAAAGGAGGAAATTCTTCATGATGTTCTAGTAGTGTAAGTGTAGGGAAACATGTACACTTTTATTAAAATAAAATCAAATTACAATTAATAATAATTAACAAAAATTAAATGACAGAAAATAAAACAGACAGAATGGGGTAGAAGCAGAAGACAGACACTATGAACGATAAATAAAGAAAGCAGTAAAAGGTCGTGGAACGAGGCACGTGTTGGACACGCTTCCCTTAAAAAAGATTCGCCGTCTGTTTCCCAGGGTACAACGTTCAAAGCTGTTGTACAGCCGGACCTGACATACTTGCCTGAAAGATCACGGAAAACTATGTGTTTCTGATCGAAAGGATTACTAGAACTTGGTTGCAGTGGAGTTGCATTTTTTCTATGTAGAATAAGAATTAGGGCAAGATTTATAGTGAAACTTATCTTGTTCACTGAGATAAAATATTTTCCCTATACCAACAAATCTGCTATATAAAAAACGTGATTTGCATTAATAAAACAAATCAGTTTTAAATAAACCAAGATTTGCATATATTCTAAATACACAAAATAATTCTGTACAACTTCATCAATAAGTTTTAAATCTATTCTTAAAATAGATTTACAGAAGCTGGAAAAGAAAACCCGAATCACACCTTCCCACTTCACATTTTGGGCGATGTGGGATACTTCTATTTTTTCAGATTTTGTGTTTCACGTGTCCCACTTTGAGACACGATATCTCATTCATATTAACTTCATTTTGGACATACTTTAGCTCGTTGCGAAGCTCTCTTCAAGGAGAACGCAAAACTACAAGCTAATATATATATATATATATATATATATATATATATATATATATATATATATCTAGAGATATTATATATTATATCATTATTTTTATATCATATATATTTATATTATTTATATTATATATATATATATTAAATAATGTCCAAAGTTTGCAAAAACACATTTTGTCAAACTATTTTTCCAACAATCCTTCACATGAATGGAGATCGGTCGAAAACACACGAAGCTTTCGGCAAAATTTCTGCGGTTGAGTCCTGCATAGGATAGCTAGGTGTGACCCTTTGAACCTTCCCTTGTGAGATGCACTTAGCCTCCTAGATCTGAGTAGACGCGATGTCCTTGAACTCAGCCTCTGTTTACGTAGACGACATACAACTCTCACCTCGAATCTGCATGACCTTGTCAAGTCCTCATAGTCGTGCCCGTTATGGTCATGAGCACTAGCCTGGTTCTGCAAGAGCTTTTAGGAATTGCGCCTCCCACAATTCCCTTCGAAGCGACCCCACTTGTCTCTCACATAGGTGATTTCATCCTGAATCATTAAAAACATATGTTTTGCGATTTCATCTTGAATCATTATGCTTTATGATTTCATCATGAATCATTAGAGCCATATGTTTAACCTTTCAACAAGTCATATTTGTTATAGGAATGGACTAGGATGTTATAATTTTAAGTAACACCCCCACATTGACGTGACTTTCCTCACATTTCTATAATTAGGTTGTCCTATTGAACCTAGATCTTGGGATCTCCAGTCAACTGGGTTAGGTTTTCCTTCACAGAAACTCATTCCTTTAAGGGATTTAGTCACATTCCTTTAGACGACTCTCTAACTAATTCTCTGCTTAAGCCTTTCGTAAGCGGATTTGCGATGTTATCCATTGACTTTACGTAGTCAATCGTGATAACTCTATTTGAGAGTAGTTGTCGCACCAATCACCGTCTATGATGAATATGTCTCGACTTACAGTTTTACATTGTGATATGAGCTCTGCCAAAATTCAATTGACTATTACACTTTATAAACATGGCCGTTACCGGTTTACGCCATCTTAGTATGTCCTTTACGAATTAACGTAAATATCCCGAATATTCTATAAATTTATCTTTAATGATAAATTCAGATTTCATCATATTTAGCTATAAGCGTCTGTTTGAAATACTTTCAAGATTTCTAAGACATAGCTTCCCACTTGACGTAAATACATCCGCTCTAGTGGATCCAGATTCTTATATATATAAGAATCCGTATTTGCTATCATTCGATAGCAGCCGGATATCTTCCATAATGCAATCATGGTACTCATGTAATACTTATTCAAGTGGTCCCTACTTGAATTACTGCATATCTAATTAACCTGACTATAAGGTCTAAATCAGGTCAGATGCACGTCATAGAACACAAAAGATGCCCAATATTCTTTGAGTATTCAAAATAGGCAACACCTTTAGATTAAAAGAAGTTATTGAATTCTAGCTAGGCTGGAATCCCCCACATTGAACCTCTCAAGAATATTGTTCTTATAATATTTTTTACTTTAAAACAAATCCATATTGGTTCACATGACCTTAGTTCCAAGAACCATATTCAACAACTAATGAAGTTCATGTCAAATCTTAACTCTAATATGTCATTAGTGGATTTGTTTAACTTGTTATCACTTCTAGTTATAATTAATTATACCATCTAAGTATAAACACAAGAATACATGTATACTATTGATCGCAAATACATCCATTAATTTCAAATCCACATTCTTACATGATATGGTGAAAATTGATGTCCTTGTTTGGGAGCTTGCCTTAAGCCATATAATGACTTAACAAGCCTACAAACTTTGCTCTCTAGTCCAGGAGCCATGAAACCCTCAGGTTGGTTCATGTATAGTACTTTTTCTAAATCCCCGTTTAGAAATGTCATTTTCACATCCATTTGATGAACTTCCCAATTTCTTAATGCGACAATAGCAAGTATCATCTTAACTGGGGTTATTCGCGTAGAATAAGTATCAAAGTAATATAGACCTTCTTGTTGTCTAAATCCTTTGATTGCCAATCTTGCTTTGTACTTGTCAATGGTGCCATCGGCTTTCATCTTCTTCTTGAAGATCCATTTATAGCCTAGTGGTTTACAACCCGAAAGTAAATCCACGAGCTCCCAAGTATGATTTTGTAAAATAGAATCTATTTCACTTTTAATGGCTTCTTTCCATTGAGCCATTCCGAGGAAGTTACCGCTTCTCGATAAGAAGTAGGTTCATTTTCTACCATAAAAGAAACAAAATCGGGTCCAAACGATTTCTCGGTTCTTGCCCTTTTGCTTCTTCTAGGTTCAACCTCTTCTTCCTTGGGTTGATCTTGTCTCTCATCTTGGAGATCATTATCATCTCGTTGTCTCTGATCTTGGACAACTTCGTCATCTATTCTAGATGATTTTCCAATTTCCTTCGTTAACAAGGAAATATATTTTCAAAGAAGAAGGAACTTCTTTATTCCATTATCGTATCCTTGTGTATATCAACATACATAAAGAAACCATAAGCACTACTGTTATAAGCATATGCTCAGAATATGCAATTCATAGTTAAAGGTCAAATCTTTTGAACCTTGGAGTTCAATACGGATATCTTAGCTAGATATCTCCCCATATTTGTAAATACTTATAAGACAGTCTTCTTCTCATCCATAGTTCATAAGAACTATCTTATTTTCTTTAGAAGGAATCTTATCTAAAAGATAAGTAGCCGATATAATCGCTTTCCTCCACATGACATGGCTTAAACCAGGACTTAAGAACATGACATTAACCATATCTTCTAAGGCACGATTCTTTTTTTAACAATTCTCTTGTTGGAGTATCAAGAGCAATAAATATGTGTCTTATTCTAAGTTTAGCACATAAATTTAGAAATGAAAACACATATTCACTTCTGATATGACTTCGAACCACCTTGTTTTTGATAATAAGTTATTATTTATATAGAACAATCTTGTCTATATCCTTACTCTCAAGTGAGTATAAATAGCAATATTTTGTACAACCATCAACAAATATGATGAAGTACTCGCTATTCTCTACCTTAGTAGGTTTTAATTCCAAATCACATAAAACATGTGAATCATATTGTCAATTTGGCTTCAACACAAGTTTTAATTTTGTAGTATGCGTCAATACAAAAGGTGGGTATCCAATTTAGTTTAATTAGACAATATATTGAGTTAAAATTTAAAACATGTCCGAGTCAGCCATGCCATACATTTAAAGCATCAAATAAGGTGAATTCATACTCATTTTGCTAAAATGACCAATAGAAAATATATTTAGCTTAAACATTTTTAAAGGCGTAACCCGTACAGACTCAAATTATGTTATTCGTTAACTCAATTTTTATTTGATTCAAACACAAGATGAAAGCCAAATTTCATTAAGCAACCATCCGGACACAAGATTCCTACGAATATCCGGCACGTACAACGTGTTGGTTAACTTAGACACTTTTCCAGATGTGAATCACATATTCTTTTCCCTTGATACTAGCAGTTGGAGAGTTTCCTAAATTCATTCTTTCCATTCTTAACTGCATTGAAAGAGTTAATCAAACTCTTATCACCATATACATGACATGATACCGAAGTGCTAATCCACCATTATCTAAGGTCGGATTCCCTCATGGCCTCAGTTTTCATGTCATTCAGACCATATAACACATAGTTATGGCACATAAGGTTTCTGAATGCTTTAAAGCATCTACCGTACACGTAACTCAAGTATCGGTCTCCCTTTTAACAAGTTCGGGAGCAGATCCTTTCATGTCACTCGTGACATTTCAAATGTTAATATGAGGTCCCATGTTTAGTTTAAAACTAATTTGGTACCATTAACAACGTGCTTAATAACATAGTGTTTCTTAACAAAATGATTTTAAGCGAATTTTGTTTAAAACGCTAATGTTTTGTAAGATCCGTTATACAAAACCACTTAAAGGGAAGTCTTTCGACTAACCAATTAAACAATATCGCTTATTACATAATGGTTTATAAAAAAACACATATGTAATATGGTGTTGTCAATTTCCATTAAAAAGATCTTAATAGATCCATTTCTACACTAAAACTCAACAAGGTTCCAGTAGATCCACTCTTCTAAAGAAACTCAGCAAGGTTTCAGTAGATTCATTCTTCTAAAGAAACTCAATAAGGTTTCTATAGATATACTTTTAAACTCCAAAAAAAATTCAAGAATTATATCTAGTTAATAATTAACCGGCTCGATTTAAAATAAACTAGACAAGTCAAACAAACACTTCCACTAAATTAGTAAAGTGATGTATATAATCTGATATTTAATAATAACATGTATAATTATCAATATCTTGATTCAAAGAAATTTTTTTTGATTTTATCGAACACGTTACAGTTATCTAATAAAATGAGACATGTTTCAAATAAACTCCACTTGATTCCAATGAATCTAAATTCTCATTGATTTGCAACCATGTAATTACATTTACAAGATTCACTAGGGTTACACTCGTGTTACTATTAGTAAACTTGTCAATACAAAACAGTTAAGAACTGTTAAAATAACTTGGTATCTAATAAACTCAACTTGCTTTATTTAAACTTGTACCAAATCCGATTCAAAGAAACTCAAATTGGTTTCAATGAATCAAATAGATCAGTTTAATAGAAACTCAATCTTGGTTTCAAAATAAACTGATCTGAACAACTGCTTTTAAAAATCGTTATAGATTTGTAATTTCAAATCTGTAAATTAAAATTCTGTTTAATTAAAACTGATTTCCAAAGAAACTCAACCTGGTTTCGATAGAAAACAGTTTATAAATATAAAATTTGTTAATAATAATTAATCCGATTAACAAAAGTGTTTTTAATTATGTTACACAGAATCTGTTTTAAGATTGTAGGGAAACATGTACACTTTTATTAAAATAAAATCAGATTATCTTATAATTTCAAATCTGTATGTTAAAAATCTGTTTAATTATAACTGATTTCCAAAGAAACTCAATCTTGATTTCGACAAAAAACAATTTATAAATTTAAAATCTGTCAGAAAATAAAACAGACAGAATGTGGTAGAAGCAGAAGACAGACACTATGAACAATAAATACAAAAAGCAGTAAAAGGTCGTGGAACGAGGCACGTGTTGGACATGCTTCCCTTAAAACAGATTCGCCGTCTATTTCTCAGTATACAACGTTCAAAGCTGTTGTACAGCCGGACCTGACATACTTCTTGAAAGATCACGAAAAACTGTGTGCTTCTGATCGAAAGGATTACTGGAACTTGGTTGCAGTGAAGTTGCATTTTTTCTATGTAGAAAATGAATGAGACTTAGGGCAGTATTTATAGTGAAACTTATCTTGTTCACTAAGATAAAATCTTTTCCCTATACCAACAAATCTGCTATATAAAAAACGTGATTTGCATTAATAAAACAAATCAGTTTTAAATAAATCAAGATTTGCATATATTCTAAATACACAAAATAATTATGTACAGCTTTATCAATAAGTTTTAAATCTATTTTTAAAATAGATTTACAGAAGCTAGAAAAGGAAACCTGATGGGATGTTGGATGAGGCCCATTCATTTTTTGCTTTGGGTATTGATACGTTCTGACCACCTAATCACTGGCGATAGCGGCGATTGGATATCCGTCGTAGTCTAACTTTTTCATTTTGGACATACTTTAGATCGTTGCGAAGCTCTCTTCAAGGAGAACGCAAAACTACCAGCTAATATAAATATATGTAACATATACATATATTAAATAATGTCCAAAGTTTGCAAAAGCACATTTTGTCAAACTATTTTTCTAACAATAAGGTATTTGGGTTACGTTGCACATGGTAAATATGGTATATTGATAATCGTTACTATGATGTCATAATTTGTTTCCGAGTCAAAGTTAATTTAGCATATATACTAAAAGCTGTGGTACAGTAAAACAGTACTGCTACAGTAATACAGTGCCAGCCCAAAAAAATTTAGCTAGGGTCCATCCCATTGTGTGTCTATCCGTATCTGATCTACCTTACCTTCTTTGTGTAACGTTTACTAGAAGCTTCATCTTTTTATACTACCGGTGTTTATTTTTCTGGATACTTCCTCCTGGGTCTGTTCTACCTACCTTCTTTTGTTCTTGCAGTTGATTGTGGCGATGGTATGTGGATTTCCGGTGATTAATCTACCAAACACCCATATTTATTCTTCAATTTTCATCGCAAACAATAAAAAATAAAATGGAACAACAAGAATCAATTGAGATAATGAAAGTGAAGAAATTTTCGTCATCCGATGAGTTCATTTCACAAATTGAACCTAGGAACATTCCTGATGTAAGTAAGCAATTCATTATCCTTTGTTTTTTTAATCCGCTTAACTGATTTGTTTTTATAAATTATTATTAGGTTTTTAATGGATGTGTTAATGATTGGAAGGCTTTCATAAGTGGAATCCACCAACTGCTGGTCTTGATTACTTTCATAAGTCTATGTCGCTTGCGTGTTTGGCTCATTCAGGCCTGATAAGTTTGGTTCAGTATCTGTTGTAGTTGTAATGCTAAATACCATGTAGTTGTTAACCGTTCGCTGTGATGGGAGTCAGTGGTCTATTGCTTGGATTGGCTATCTGTTTGGTATGCAACCGTGATAGATCTTTGCCCGAAACTACTATCTTAGCCAAATGGATCGGATGAAATATTTGGGAAAGAAGAAATCGGATAGTGGCCTACAGAAAAAAGGTTCGGATAAGCGCAACACTAAAACAACAGAATTTGTTGTCGTTTTTGTAACGCTCTTTAGTATAGCTTGCTTTTACTTTTTCTGACCGGTTATTACTGTCAAAGGGCGATGATGAACATGAGTGATCTATCACTTGGCTTGGCTACGTATTTGGTATGCAGCCGTGATAGATTTATATGTGAAGCTCTTATCTGAGCCCTTGGCTACGCTACCTGTTCGGAACTATACTGATGAGCGTCACAATAACAATACCAACCACCTCTGTCGTTTAGGTGTTGGGCTCATTTAGGCATGATCACTTTGATCCAATATATTTTCTTGGTTTCCTATCTGGTCTGCGGTCGTAACAGACCCTTACCCAAAAAGCGACAGAGCACCTTCGCCGGTGGATTATTTTATTCGGCTACTATTTGTCTGTTGACAACACAGGTAAGTCACTTTTACTGGACGCTTACTATAACATTTTTAAATCCAGTGTGAAAATACTGATACTGCCAAGAGCGATCTATTAACTGGCTAAATACATGTTATTACTAATTGGCGATGATGAATATGAGCGATCTATCACTTGGCTCGGCTACCTATGTGGTATGCAGCCGTGATAGATCTACAAGTTAAGCTCTTATCTGAGCTAATAGCGATCTAAAAACGACAACAACTCATGCCGGTTGGGTGTTTGGTTTATTTAGGCCTGATGAGTTTGAATTGTAGTTCTAATGGTAAATACCACTATACTAAAGAGCGTTACAAAAACGACACCAACCTCTGTCGTTTCTGGGTACTTCTGCCCCTTTCTGTTCTACCTACCTTCTTTTGATGTTACAAGTGATTGTACCGACGATATGTGGGTTTCCGGTGTTTTTTTAATTCGTATGGCAGTGTCAGCGTACTGCATGTTCTGTCTTTGCATGTTCATTGTGTTTTGTGTTTCACATTGGTTACTAACGTCTTATGTGTATCCATTATGCTATATGGCTATTGCCATTTTTGTCACTATCTGTCGCTGCTTCTTTTGCTGATTGCCAATTTTAGTAGCGCTTTTGAACTTCGGCATTGTTATATTGTGTTGTTTGCTGGCTGTCTGTTCACAACACAGGTAAGTCACTTTTACTGTACGCTTACTATAACATTTTTTAATCGGCTATGAAAATACTGATATTGAGCACTTACCAAGAGCAAATTATTATATGGCTAAATACATGTTATCACTAATTGGCGATGATGAATATGAGCGATCCATCGCTTGGCTCGGCTACCTATTTGGTATGCAGCCGTGATGGATCTACATGTGAAGCTCTTACCTGAGCCATACGGTTTCGTGTCCTGATGAAACCAGTTTTGCAACCTTTGACCTTATATCTACAGGTCCGGGCTACTGGACATAGCTACTCAACTCTATCGATCACGAAGCCTCTGCCATCTATTATGTGAACTACACGAAAAAAAGGAATGACATTGCAAAATCTGGGTTCGCATGCAAAGTTACTGCCTTAAGGTTTTTTGTATTTTATCAGAAGATTTACCGTCTCGAAATTACCTTCCTAGAAGATATTTATTATTCAGTATGTATGAATTTTAGTATGTAAAGTGTATGAATATATGAGTGTATATAACCTGGAGACGGATATTAGTACTATTCGTTTGCCATTTTTTGTATTCATGTTAGAAACGTAAAAACCCTTAGCCCCGCCGCAACGCGCGGACAGTTGGCCAGCTTGTTATACATAAAAAATGTATATTTTCATCAAAAAGTACCTATTATTATTATATAAAAAAAACTTTTTTTTAGAACGATAACTAACTATCTCACAATATATTTGTAACAAATCTATTTCACATATGTAAAGCAGGACTTGAACTCACAATCATTTGATTGAAGATCTTCTCACACAATAAAAGATATCATTGAGACACAAGCCATTTAATAAAAAAAAGATTGTTATATCACGAAACACAAAAGAATAAAGTGTATGTCATATAAAAGTTTATAAAAAAATGTCGTGTTTTATATAATATAATAAAGTTTTTAAGTTTATGTTTATAAAGTTGTTACTCCTTCCAGTCATTATTGTCGGGTGAAAAAAACTACAAAATTAAAAACTTGGCGTTTTTATAAAACTTACGAAATATATTTTCGAAACGTCAGTGTTTTTAAAAAACTGACAATACACTTTTGGCAAATGAAAAATAAGAAAAGTAAATTACTCCTTGAGATTTTATCTTTTGTTAGTAACAAACATAACTTACATAGGAGAGTCAATTTTTTTTGTGAAATGTCGACAGAATAAGGATTGAATGAACTGTTATATTATCTTCATAAAATACAAAATTAACATAAATCATCCTCTAACCAACATTTGAACAAAATAAGTATTGAAAATACAAAATTAACATAAAGTAAAAAAAAACATAAATTATCCTCTAGCCCATGAAATATAAAATTAAGCACACATCTCCATAAAATACAAAATTAACATAAAACATCCTCTAACCTATAAGAAAAGAAAATTACTCACACAATTTTATATCAAATTAGCCTCCGTCGCAACGCGCGAGCCTCTTTACATCTCTCATATAATATAAAACATTACATAAAGAAGACAAATTTTGATAATGGGCTTCTTTTAGCCCATGTCTATGTAATGACAAAATCAAATCTGTAAGGCCCATTTTAAGATTTCAAGTGGACAAGCGGTGTTCTTTTGTTATCCGTAAGGCCCATGTTTAACTATCTACAAGATGATAGTTTACATAAGACATACCGTAAAAAGTTTGTATACAAACATAATATGGTACACTCGATGTACTCTCTTTTTTTAACTCAGTATGATGCATAACGGACATGAAATGAAATATTGTGTCATTTTACATAAGGAAATTTGCATCTTAAAGATAATTTGGTCTTTTTATCCAACTTTATTTTCTTTCATATATTTTTCTCCAAATTTTTGTTTAAAAAAAGAATAAAAGCATAATATATTATTATAAATATAAATATACTCAATCAAGGCATAAAACGACGGCGTATTATCAGCCAAAAACGACACCGTATATATGGTCCACTTCAGCTGAAATTTGGGCTTAAAAAACCCAGCCCATTACACCTTTTTCCTTTGAAAAGAAAAACTGCCAACGGACCCCCTTTTTTCCTTTTTTCTTTAATACCTACGAGTTAAAAAAAAATATTTGAAATTTTTTCAAAACGGCCCCTCAACTTTTAAGTATTCATGACTTTTTTATATAATACTTTATTTTAGGGGTGAGCAGAAGAAACCGAAAAAACCGAAACCGAACCAAAAAGCGAAAAAAACGAACCGAAAAAACCAACTGAAACTAGAAACCGATGGTTCGGTTTTTAATTTTTCAAAAACCGAAAAATTTCTGTTCGGTTTCGGTTTTTGTTCAAAAACATAACCGAACCGAACCGAACCAAACCAATTTTATAATAATATAATTAGTATAATATAAATAAATAAATGATAACTATAAATTTTAAATTCATATTTATTTTATGGATGAAATTATTATAATATATATTATCTTAATGTTTATATATATGTTTGTCGTGTATGTGCGTTTACTTGATAATATACCGTTACAATGACAATGATCATATTATGTGTATTTTTACATGCATGTGTGTCTCTCATTTATATGTGTATAATTGTAAAAATTTGTGTAAACATAATTAGGCTCATATTGACAAAAAAATTAAAAAAATAATCAATTTTCTACGTAAAACAAGTTTATTAATATAAATTAGCAACAACCAAATTTAAACGGTTTGAAACCGAAAAAATCGAAAAACCGAACCGCAAAAACCGAGAAACCGAAAAAACCGAACCGCCAAAAACCGAGCGGTTTCGGTTTTTGGTTTTATAAAAACCGAATATTTCGGTTCGGTTTTGGTTTTAGCCAAAAACCGACCCAAACCGAACCGTGCACACCCCTACTTTATTTATCAAATATATAACACATATCTACCGATTCATTCAGATAAAAAAATACCGACGGAACAATCTTTCATTTGCGAACAAAACGAGCCCAGTATTGCAATACTTCCGACATATGCACAATTTTATCAAAAATGTTGATGTTTAATATAAATAGAAAAAAATAAACAAATTTACAAAACGTATTTAAATAAAAAAAATATCCGTGAAAAGATCTTACATAACATAAAAATTATGTCCCGCGACAATGTGCGGCCATTTATATTTCAAAGTTGGTTGCTAAAAGTGGAGTCCAAAGTGGCCCAATTAGGGTGTGTTTGGATAAGGGCTTATAGGGGCTTATTGGGGCTTGAGCTTTTAAAATAAGCCGGCTTATAAAATAAGCCCCGTTTGTCACGCGGGCTTATGAAGTCATAAGCCTCTATAAGCCCCAGCCCCAGAAAAGAGGCTAAAAACTTTAGCCCGGGTGCTTTGAACCAAAAATTTGCTTATATACCCTTAAAAAAATATTATCATACACCAAAAAGTGACCATCGACATGACTCACACAATCAATAATCAATCTTTATATAATGAATGATGGTTTAACAGGCTGCGAAAAGATCTTACATAACATAAAAATTATGTCCCGCGACAACGTGCGGCCAATCTCGCTTGTTATATTTCAAAGTTGGTTGCTAAAAGTGGAGTCCAAAGTGGCCCAATTAATCTCTTTTGTTACGCCTAATCACAGATCCAAGAGTATACGATCTCATATCGAATATTTTTAAATTATATACCATACCTAATGCATAATTGTTTACTCTTCTCATATTAAAAAGCATTGATAATTGTAATCATAAAAATAAAAATTAAAAGAATTTACTATTTGAATTATAATCCATCAATGGAACTTATAATTGAACCAAAATTACTAAAACCAAACCGAATCGAATTACTTCCACGCTATGTATAGGTAATTTATTAATCGTTATAACATGAGACATCTTCTAGGAATCTATTATTATAGTAAACTCAGTGTTAAAAAAAAAAAGAATTTCATACGAGCGTTCATATTTCACATGGCAAACCATGTTAGGTTGAACTTTTTTTTCATATCTAAAACAATTTAAATGACGTTTTGTTATAACGATATTTCTTATATAAGTAAAATTAATTTTATAAAATAGACGGTCACCACGAAAAAAAAAATTCATTGGGCTTCCTATAACATATTTTAAGTACCAAAAAAAATGTAGCATTTCTAAAGTAACACAAACAATAAATACAACCTAACAACAGAATGTCAAGCATATAACACGAAAACAGCCAAATTTAGAGAAAAAGAAAATCGCATTTCAGAAAAAGAACATGTCGCAGCAAAAAAGTTGCTCCGCCGCAATGCGCGAGTCGTTGTGAATTTTTTTTTGTAAAATCAAGTGATACAGAAAAGTTATCGTAACTGGAGAACAATAGCTGGAATAGCTCAGTTGGTTAGAGCGTGTGGCTGTTAACCACAAGGTCGGAGGTTCAAGCCCTCCTTCTAGCGTTTGAAGGTTTTTTTTTTGAAAAATTGACTTGTAAAGATCATTTCTGGCTTTTAAGGAAAACTGGAAAGCAAGTATTGTACAACTCATATATGTGATGCAATCACCAAAACCTGAAAATCGAGCCGCCAAACGATCATCATAACTATATAACCATGTTCCAACCGGTATCGTACATGTAAGATGACACAAAAGAAAATCGTACACGAAATGTATGGTTCATATATATGCATTTTACAATCATACGAGTAGTTAATATCTAATAATACAAGTCACGTACATGAAAAAACACGAAGTACACGAAAACTTGACATAAACGTATAGAGTTTGCCTTTCTATTTTGCTAACTGTTCTAGTATCGGGAACTTGTTCCAAGTTTCCTCCAAAACGTTTATTTGCATAGGTGGCAATGAGAAAACGCTAACCGTGGAGCTTCTGCTTCTTATTTCTTTCAAAACCCTTAGAGCGGAAATAGTGCTTTTTGTGTACAAGCTTTTCATGTACTCTAGTTCAGCAAGTTCTTTAGCCCCCACGAGTCCTGTTGTCGCATCACTATTGTTTGAGGTGCTAGTATCACCAACACCATTGTTGCTAACTTCATTTGGTTCGGTTAGAGGGAAGAGACGGTCTAGCAACGCCTCACACTCCTTCACGAGCTTGTAGAGTAAGTCTGTGGTGAAGAATGGTTGCTGCAGAACTTTCTGAAGGTATGGTAAACGAAGAACAGTTCCTGTTCTTTTATCGTATTTCTTCAAAATCTTTACTATTCCTGTTTCATTAAACACCAATGACTAGATTGTTAAATATGTGAATTAAATGAGATAGTACACAAGACAACAAAATGACATATCCATTTATAATGAAAAAAGACGCTAAACATTGAATCGGCTGTAAAGGAAAACTTACCGGTGTAGTTAAGAGCGCTATAATTTTCCAACAAGACCATTTCACCATGGAAATCGACCATTTCCTTGCGTATCTTTATCATCTCGTCACTTGAATCTTTAGCTTTTACCACACTGTCTTGTAGTTCCTATAAGATTCAAATTTCCCACTTAGTAATCACCGAAGAAGGATTACAACAAATTCAAAATTCAGTTGTTCAATGGAACTGCAACATATCGTAACCAATACAAACACTTAGCAAAAATTGACCCATATCGTTTAGTACATAACATAGGTAATATACACTCTCTCTTTTGACTACACACCGCAAAACTAATGCTCTTGACCCATTGAAAAATGTCAAAAAGTGTTGTATGACACGAGGGTAAAATGGTCCAAATGGGTATATGACCGGTCAAAATGATGTACAAATCATCTCCCAATAAATAAGTAAACGCTACACTAACCAAACATATTTTATTCGACGTTCCATAGACCAAACAAATAATTTTCCGACTACGTATACTAGATTCTCTATAATGCATATTCATGAAACAATAAGCTAAGTCAAATATTCGGATCAACGTAAAGCCAAAATATAGTTTAGAAAAAGGTCTAATTGTCTAAGCATAACTATAAGTAATCAAACATATTGTTTTCTAGTCTTTAACATAACATTTGCAATCAAATGGGCAAATCTTCTTAATCAAAGGCAACAGAATTGGTTTAGTAATTTCCTAATATAAATGAGTTTGACTAGTATAATCAAGTTCTAGAATAGAAAGTGTTGCGAATATTTGTCGGTAAGAAACCAGTACCAATCAAAGGTATGTGGTGTGGTTTGGAGGAATCAAGCTTGTGGTTCAAAATAGAAAGAATCATTGTATCCACTTAAAAAGAATCCACATCACTTTAATGGGCATAAAGAAAATTCTCTTATCAAATTGTCATTTTCTAAGTTGAAGCGTATTTAAATTATACTCAATGCATCAAATTTTGTATATGATTAACTAAAATATAACATAATCAATAATGCCTAGAGTTGCTTGAAGTGAGCTCAAGCTTAGCCATTATCATGTTCAACCTCAATCTCATGGCTTCTCAAACTATGAATTAAAAAATAGCTTAAACAAGAATGTGTACACATATAACTTGTTAGTATTGATTTCTAGTGACCTAAATGACACCAAATAACATGTTATACTGTTAAATTTTCCACACTTTTTAATCGGCGAGTCTCAAAATAAGTGTTTCTTCCCCAATTTTAACCACTTAAAATCCTTTTACAAGATAAAAAAAACCTTATTAGTGTACGGTTAATAATTACAGTATAATTTTTCCTAAAACTTTGCGCATTATGAAAAATGTAAGTATAACTTGGGACGGAAGGAGAATGAGTTATGCAATATGTTTGTTTTTGTAGACAAATAATTGTTTCATTGAGTTTAGTATCTGAGATCTTCTAAATTTAATATCAGCATGACCGATAATGTTATCTCGCAAATGTCTTTATTTGCGAGAAAACATTATCGGTAATATACTAATATTCATATCAACATGAGAGGATCTCAATCCGTAAGCTTACGTGATTATCTCATTTCTAATACATGACATGATGTACAAATTCTAACTCATAACAAACAAAAATTTACCAAAAGTGAATCAAGAAAATTACCTTCAATTTGATGATATACTCCTCCTCTTTCTCAATAAAAAACAAGTTAAATTTCTCAATCTCTTTTTCCAACAACTCAACAAAATCAATCTCTTCTTTTGACATCCCACCACCACCATCAACCACCGCACCACCACCGCCGGACAACCGTGGTCTTTTACCAGCCCTATCACAAACATCATCGGATTTTGAAGCATTGATTAGCTTCAAGCTTTTCTTGAGATCTTTGTAGGATAAAAACTTGTCTCTCCATTCAGGCAATGTTTGTTCTATTTGGTTGCTTAAACTTTTCCCAAATTTCATACCTTTTTTAAAAAGGGTGTTGTTTTTTCTTGGTTTTCAAGAAATGGGTATGGATCTTTTTCAAATTTCAAGAAATGGGTATGAGTTTTTTCTGGATTTCAAGAACTGGGTATGAGTTTTTTCTGGATTTCAAGAACAGGGTATGAGTTTTTTTCTGGATTTCAAGAACTGGGTATCAATCTTTATGTGATTTCAAGAAATGGGTATGGATCTTTTTCAAATTTCAAGAACAGGGAATGAGTTTTTCTGGATTTCAAGAACAGGGTATCAATCTTTATGTGATTTCAAGAAGTGGGTATGGAAAATTTTCTGTTTTCTTGAAATGGGTATGAATCTTTTTCAAATATCAAGAAATGGGTATCAATCTTTTTATGAATTCTTGAAATGGGTAAGAAGCTTTTTATGATTTTTTTGTAAAAATGGGAGTGACAAATTTTCTTGATTTAATGAGATGGATGGAAAGCATATGCTGAGGGACAAACCCAGAATATTCTTTTGTTTTCATGGGAATATCTTTGGTTTGATTCCTTTCTAGGTAACATTGAAGGGTATTATTGGTATAAAAAATTGTTTAAGGATGACGTGGCAACTTGTGGTTGTCTTCAAAGTCAAGAGAAGATTGGTGCGAGAAAAGTGTGCTTAAAATAAATAATTGAGTGATCATAAATTTATAATACACATTATTTTAGTTCATTAAAGTTGTAGATAGATCTGCAAAATCAATTTTTTAGGATTTGGATTAAACTATTCGGTTTAAATGATCATCTAAATAAGATTTATAAATACGAGGAAGGCAAACAAACAAAAAATTACGGTGCTTATTTTTTTAAATGATATAATCTTATGTTCGAATCTTGCGAGAAGCAAAAGTCATTCCACTCACAAAAGAATAAAATTGTCCTCTTGTACACTTAAAAACAAATGTGTGTTCATGTGGAATGTATTATTTGTGTACAAAACAAAAAGTAGTACTAGTATAAGTTTAAGGTAGTCATTTATTTTTATATAAATTGTTTAAAGAAAATTAGTATAGAAAAGGTTCGACAACAAGAATATATCACTTTTGACCGTTTTAGTTTGACTATTCGGATCTTCTATTGGATATGCTAAGATGACCAAGATTCGAGAAAATAATGAATTGTTTAGATAGTGTGACCATGTATAATGTATTGGGCATACCTTTCTTATGACGATTATTAAAAAACCAGTTTAGTGGTTTACATATAAGAGTATACGGTATATGGTAGCATGTATCGGCGCCAAAATGATATGGCAAAGTATTTGGCGTCGTCAAACCCGCGCCACTAAACCGGTGGTCGACGCCAAAACTGAAAATAAGACCCGACGCCAATGTGTTAAAACGGAAATGACGTGCACAATTTAGAAAAAAAACATACCCGTTAATCAACGGCTATGTTAGTTTTCACCCGAGTATTCAATCAGTGTCCCTAAGCGTGACTGGTCACTAACATTTGTTAGTTTTCGCCGTTAGTCAAAGTAGAAGGCCTGCAAAATTACTAATATACCCTTGTCTTCTTTCCCAATTTAATTTTCTTTTAAATTCTCAAGAACACCAAAAACATTCAAACCACGAATCTAAATTTATAAAACCAATTATCAAGAACATCACAATCACCAATAATTACTACCACAATCAACCACCAATAATTACTTATTTTGCGAACAAAACTAAAAACCACCGATATTTGCATACCTTAGATCTCGAATTGAACAAGATCGATTTTTGAAAACTAAGATGAGCTAAATTGAGTTGACTTCTTTTTTTATAAGATCTTGAATTGAACTTCATCATTAAAGATATGTGTTGTGTTATAAATACCCCCGACCCACATAAAGTAAAAAAACTACCACCTACGCCCCCCCTTTGCCCCATCAGTTAAATGTACGACACAGTTTCTTTCAGTTCATGTTCCTTATTTGTGGAAAGTTTAATACTTTTGACTTGTCAAACTTTATAATTTTCGTTTCGCACTTTTCGTTTTACAGTTTTATAACAATTTTTTTATATAATTAAAAAAATCAAAAAAGCTAGGAGGTATTAGAATCACATTAAGGAGAGTACTAATAACCTACCCTAAAGATATAGCATACCTTACGCAAACAATTGATGTGCACCACTATCATTAATTTGATGATAACCTAACTCATTTGTAGAACCGTAGAGGGAGGTGAATACGGTTTTCTTGACTTCTTCGAAGTTTACAAAACTTCAAGTATCGAAAGAACTGAGTGGTGTACTAATCTAAATTGCAATGAGAACAATAAGTAGATATATAT
>BQNB010035142.1:0-49157 GCA_026074375.1 Tanacetum coccineum | reverse complement strand
GTACAAGTTGTAATGTATTTGGGTAGATTCTATATTGGTTTATACAGGTTTGAGTTTTGGTAGATTTTTTCCGGAAAAAATCTAGAGCTCCGGAGGTGGAAGCGCTCGTACTCACTTTAGCAACAATGGCTTTGCTTCGGGAGTGACGAACTTTGGACTTGCTCTCGATGATGCTTGAGCAATCAGCGGGCCTTTTGTCCAAAAAGTTACCACCTGCGGCGGAGTTCAAAGAGTCTTGATCATTAACATTTAAGGCATTGTAAAATGTATCAAGTTGGTGAAGCTCCGAGAAAAAACTCGCCATTTGTGTCTCTTATGACGTACGGCTCACCTTGAAAAGTTAAACAAACTATAAAGTGGGTATAAGGAGGGTTGTTCCTAGGAACTACGACCCGAAAGGAGAAATAAGCTTCGCGCTATTCCTACTCCTCCGCTCACCTGTGCGTTTATCATTTTTGAGAGCTACCATGAAGTAAGTAGACTATTTGGGTTCAAGTTGTCTAGTTTTAGGTTCCTGTCCGTTTAAAATAGATTGTGAAGTTTTTAAAAAATAATAAAAAAAAAACCCAAAAATACTCTTCTTGTTCTCTATTTTAGTGCATGCGCACTCGTTCTAAAGCTCGTCGTCCACAACAACAACAACAAGTTCCTCCGAATCTTGTTGAAACTCCCAAAGATACGATGGCTGATAATCAAACTATGGCAGAATTGCTCCAGGCTCCCACCGAGGGATACGAGGACGCAATTGTTGTTCCTGAAATCGCAGCAGCAAATTTTGAGATCAAGCATGGGTTGGATAACTATTGTTCCAGAACAGCAGTTCTTCGGAGATGACAGAGAGGACCCACAATGCCCAATCCGTTACTTCATAAAATCACCTATACTTTGAGATATCTTAATGTCCCGACCACATCAATCTAAGTTGAGCTTTTTCCTTTCTCTCTCGAGGGGGAGCCGGATATGGCTTGAGAAAGAAACCCCTTCGTTCCAATTAGACAATGGGATGACCTCGTTGCTAAATTCATCAATCAGTTTTTCCCACCTTCTAAAACGACAAATCTTCGGAACGAGATTACCAATTTTAAACAAGATTTGATGAGTCGTTTGTAAGGCTTGGGATCGATTCAAAGATCTTCTCCGAGCATGTCCACATCATGGATTCTCGGAGCTTCACCAACTTGATACATTTTACAATGCCTTAAATGTTTATGGAATCAAGACTCTTTGAACTCCGCCGCAGGTGGTAACTTTTTGGACAAAAGGCCCGCTGATTGCTCAAGCATCATCGAGAGTAAGTCCAAAGTTCGTCACTCCCGAAGCAAAGCCATTGTTGCTAAGGTGAGTACGAGCGCTTCCACCTCCGGAGTATCTCCCGATGTTGCTGAATTGAAAGATATGGTTAGAGCTCTACTTCTCGACAAGCAGACATCTCCAGTTCCAGCTCCCGCTCCCGTAAAAGCGGTTGAGCAAAGTTGTGTTACCTGCGGTGGTGCCCATTCATATCGTAATTGTCCGGCTCAGCCACCGATGGCAACATTTATCGTGACAATATCCAAGAATACGTGTCACAAGCCGCCGCAGTTAACTACAACCAAGGGAATGCCAGTTACCGACCTCAGATGGTTGCTAACCACATTCGACCTCCCGGTTTTCCTCCCATGCAACACAACAGCCAAGCCAACAATCAGAATCGTTGGAACCAGAACCAAAATCGTGGGAATGGCTACAACCAGGGTCAAATCCAACGACCCCAGGTTCAACAACAAGCCCAAATGTATCAACCCCCGGTTAATCAACACCCAGCTTACCAAGCTCCAGCTCATCAAGCTTCGGGTGTGTCAAAAACTGATTTTGAGAGCTATGTCAATGCTAATGATGCGGTTATGCAAAACATGCAAAACCAAATGACCAACATAACCGACTTGCTCACCAAAATCGTAAATTCCAACCAAGCTTCTACTTCGGGCTCGGGTTCTCTTCCAAGCAACACCATTGCTAACCCGAAAGGTGATGTGAAAGCAATCACTACCCGAAGCGGTGTTTCCTATAATGGACCTCAAATTTCTTCTCCTCCTAAAGAGAAGGAAAATGAACCCGAGGTGACAAAGGATACGGTGCAACCAAGCACCGAAAACATCCAACCTCCAGTGGTCCAAACTAATGACCAAATTGGTGAGCCCGTTGTTGCTTCAAAGACTAAACCAACCTTGCCTTATCCTTCAAGGGCCAACAAAGAAAAGCTCCGTGAAAAAGACAATCTTCTAGCTTCAAAATTTATGGAGATTTTTCGGAATCTCCATTTCGAGCTAAGTTTCGCGGACGCTCTCCTACACATGCCCAAATTTGCACCAATGTTTAGAAAGCTCCTCAATGACAAGGATAAGATGATTGAGTTGACAAAGACACCGGTAAACGAGAATTGCTCGGCGGTTATCCTAAAAAAGTTTCCCGAGAAACTTGGAGACCCCGGCAGATTTCTTATACCGTGTGATTTTCCGGAGATGAATGAATGCTTAGCCTTGGCCGATCTCGGTGCAAGCATCAACCTAATGCCTCTCTCCATTTGGAAAGAACTAAGTCTCCCAGCTTTGACCAAAACCCGAATGATACTTGAACTTGCCGACCGAACGATTTCTACTCCCACCGGCATCGCCGAGGATGTTTTCGTGAAAGTTGGAACGTTCTTCTTTCCTGCCGATTTTGTGGTCGTTGATTACGTTGCCGATCCTCGGGTTCCCCTAATCTTAGGAAGACCTTTCTTGAGGACGGCACGTGCCTTGATCGATGTTCACGGTGAACAAATGACCCTTAGGCACGATGACCAATCCGTGACCTTCAAAGTTGGTGATACTAAGACTTTCTCCTACAATATCATTGAATCGGTTAACCGAGTCGATGTTATTGACATTGCTTGTGAAGAATATGTTCAAGAAGTACTTGAAATTTCTGAAAGTGGCAATCCCACTTCTACGTCGGACCTTATGATCGATTCTCGCTCTCCATCTTTCACTCCCTTCGGAGGAAGTGATTTTCTAATGGAAGAGATCGATGAATTTCTTGAACATGATGATTCAATACCACCAGGTGTTGACGGCATCTATGATTCTGAGGGAGATACTGTTTACCTTGAGGAATTGTTAAGTGTAATCAATAGTGACCCAAATCTCCCTCCGTCACCAGTTTGTGAAATAAATGTACCTGAAGAGATTAAATCTTCATGTGAAGATCCTCCCGACCTTGAACTCAAAGACTTACCATCCCATCTTGAGTATGCATTTTTGGAGGGTGATGACAAATTACCCGTCATAATCGCTAAAAACTTGAAAGATGAGGATAAAACCGCCCTGATCAAGGTTCTTAAGTCACACAAACATGCCATAGCTTGGAAGATTTCTGATATTAAGGGGATAGATCCACAGTTTTGCACCCATAAGATTTTGATGGAACGTGAGCTAAAACAAGAATTTAAAATCTAAAGCTCTACTTCTAACAAACTTTTTACCTAAAAATCACAAATTTAAAAAGAAAATTTTAGGAAAAAGAATTGGAAGTTTTCAACTATTTTTGAATTTTTTATGAATTTTTAAAGAAAAATGAATTAACAAAAATAAACTTTTTCTAAAAATTAACACTAAAATTTGACTTTTATTTTTCAAAAATATTAGATTTAAAAAGAAAATTTCCACAAAAAAAATTAAAATTTTTCAACTATTTTTCTATTTTTTTTATGAATTATTTAAGAAAAAGATATTAACTAAAATCTATTTTAATTCCTAGAAAATACAAATGCTTGAAACTTGCCGAAATGATACTATTGCTTTTTGGAACGGAATCATCCGCTACTTTTTATGATCCCAATGACCACTTGATCAAGAGAAGAAACTACCTTCACCTGCCCTTATGGACATTTACCTATCGTCGCATGCCTTATTTGGGTTATGCAATGCACCGGGCACGTTCCAAAGGGTATTGGTTGCAATCTTTTCACTACGGATATGAATGAGAAAACCAATGGAAGTCTTCATGGATGATTTCTCAGTTTTCGGTGATTCTCTCCTCTTGCCTTATCCCATTTAGACCAAATGCTCCAAAGTGTGAAGACACCAATCTTGTGCTAAATTGGGAAAAAATGCCAATTATGGTCAAGGAATGCATAGTCCCTTGGCCATAAAGAAATTTTCTAAATCAGGGATTGAGGTTGATAAATCAAAAGTTGATGTCATTGCAAAATTACCTCATCCCACTACCGTGAAAGGTATTCGCAGTTTTCTCTCACCCGGATTCTATCCGACATTTATATCAGATTTTTTCCAAATATCCCGGCCTATGACCCACCTCCTTGAAAAAGAAACTCCGTTTATCTTCTCGAAGGAATGCATCGAAGCATTTGAAACAACATAAGATGAAAGTTAACACAAGCTCCAATTCTAGTATGCTCCCGATTGGACTTGCCTTTGAAATCATGTGTGATTCAAGTGATTTTTGCCGTTGGGAAGTCTTGGGCAACGTAAGACCAAGCACTCCAAGTCCATACACTATGCAAGCAAAACTATGCCCGAGTCTCAAACACATTACACTACACAACGAAAAAAGAAATACTTGCGAGTGTAAGCCTTCGAGAAATTCTGGCCATATCTTGTCTCTTGACAAAGCATAGTGTATACGGACCATTCGCCTCAAGTTACTTCTTACTACAGCAAGATGCCTAAGCATGATTGGCTCCAGTGATTTTGCTTCTCCAAAATTTGATGTCGTTATCCGAGATAAAAAAGAGCAGAAAAACTCCCGCAGACAACCTTTCCAGACGTGAAAAATCCCCATCAAAGGAGCTCAAAAAAAATCGAGAAAAAGAAAATTACAGAAACATTTCCTCTCGAGACACTTGGGATGGTTACCATATCGGGGTATCATATAATGCCAGCTGTGGTTTTTGCCGATTTTGCAAACTACACGCGGAGAATTTGTAAATTAAGGGTTGTCCCGTCTCAGCAGAAAAGAAGTTTTTTCAAAGATGTCAAACACTACGTTTTTGGGACGGACCCTTTTCTATTCAAGATGCAGTGCTGACCAAGTGAATTAGCGTTGTGTTTCGGGCAAGAATCTGTTGACATTCTAAAGCTTGCCACAAGTGACCCACTGGGGGACACTACGAGCAATTAACACAGCTAAAAAGATCTTCGATTTCCGGTTTCTATTGGCCCACAATCCTACACAGGATGCCCACGACGATGTCACCCGATGTGACATTTGTCAACGTCAAGGCAAAATTTTGCAACGGATGAGAATGACACAAAACTACTATCCAATTTGCGAAATCTTTACATGTGGTCATGTCGGTTGTTTATGGGGGCCGTTTCCCGCTTCAAGAGGGAACAAATATATAATCGTGGGCCATTGATGTATTTATCAAAATGGTTTAAGCAAAAGCGCTCCCCACCAACCAGACGCCCGAGTTGTTTTGCAAATTTTCTTAATCTCCTCTTCGCCAGATTCGGTGCCCCTCGTGCAATCAAAGTGATCGCGGAAACCATTTTGCAATGACCAAGTTGGCAAAGGTCATGCTTAAATACGGATCACTCATCGTCTCTCCACCGCGTATCATCCACAAACACTTAGATAAGTTGAGGTAATCCAATCGTGGTTTGAAATGCTCTTGAAAGGACCGTGGGCGAAAATCGGTAAGCCTCTGTCGGGATAAATTAGATGACGAACTTTGGGCTTTCCTCACAGCTTACAAAACACACCATCGGGGTGTACTCCTAACAAGTTAGTGTACGGGAAGGCCCCCATGTCATCTTTGATTGTGCCTTCGAGACAAAGCTAACTGGGCCCCTTAATGCATACAAACTTTGATATCAAAACCGCGGGTATCACAGAAAAGTTCAACTTAATGCACTTAATGAACTTCGTATCATGCTAATGAGAACACTTTGATCTATAAAAGAAAAAAAAAGAGAATCCATGACTCCAAGATCACAAATCGCGTTTTCAAACGTCGTAACGAGTCTCCTCTTCAACTCAGATTGAAGAATTTTTCTCGGGCAAGCTTAAAAACCCGCTGGGAGTGGACCATTCACTGAACCTAAGTATTTTTCCCATAATGCACTGTCGTAGTTATCCCAAAACTCCGGGCCAAATTTCAAAGTGAATGGTCATCGTTTGAAGCACTACTCTTGGGATGGTACGTACCCAAAATTGGTATTCCCGGATCTCCAAAATTTCCTCCAAGGACCAATAAATCCAAGTGGACGGGTCAAGCATAGCGACCCTTAAACAAGCCATGAATCGTGGAGGCAAACCCATGCTTATCGTATAACTGTGGTAAAAATGAATAAGTGTTTTTGTGTGGAGGCTCACCTCTCCATTAACCCTGTTTCGTGTTTGTGTTGTTAATTGTCCAGGATTGCCCGGATTGTGAAGACTCTCGTGCTCTCAGTTTTGTCTTTCATCCACAAGAGTTTCACATCCTCAGCTTCATTTTGGGAATCCAGTATCCAAATCTAATCGACTAACGTTTTATCTTTTGGCCACTTTAGATAAACGGCCTTAAATTACGTAGGTGCCCCTTTCCTAAACATCGAGACGAATCTTTATTCTTAGTATGGGGGGGGGTATCTTCGATCTCTATCTTTTTGCCTGCAGCCGGTTGTTATCATTAATGTATTCCGTTTTTTACCCAACTGATTTTTGCAAAAAATACCATAAAATGAAAAAATTTAAAAAAATTACAAAAAATAAATAAGTGTTCTTATCGCAGTTTTGACTCTCCTAATGGTAGAATGAGAAAAATTTTTTGGGCTCAATCGGGCGTGTTGAGCCTAGCTAGTTCCTCCCAATTGTAGCTAAGCTTCCCACTGGAATGAATAGCTTGCGAATTTTAAATAAGGGTTGAAGAACAAGAATTGATAGAGTAAAGTATAAGTTTATTTGCTGAGCAAGATTCTTCTAAAGCTTATATAGGTAACATTCTGGCTTTTTTTCTCAGGCATTAGGTTTTTAATCCACCTAATCATTCGTGCTCATATATCAAATGCAATAAGTCAATCCGATATTTTAGAAAAAGCTTCAAATTTGTAACTTGATTCTTAAAAAGCGAGTTTTTTTTGGGTCTTAGTAATTTGAAAGTTAAAACCCATAGAAGCATGAATAAAATATGAAATGCAAAAATGCATGAATATCAAAATTATGACCAATGAAGCATACATTTAGAGATATGAAGCAGTAAAAAAGATGTATCGAGTGAGATCCCTCACCTACCCTCTAACGCACGAGGTGGGGGGTTCAAACTAAGACATCTTTACTTCTAGGAGATTTTGGTGTGTTGTGATATCTCACCAGGAACGAGTCTAGGTGAGGGTTCAAAATTAAGACACCTATCCTTAGCCAAATTAGGAAGAAGGTGTTGATGTGATTTTCCCACTCTCTATCTTGCAACGGGTGGGTTTTCAAACTAAGAACACTTTCGTTGGTTAGTATATCCTACTAGGGAGCCGAGGCGTAGGTAGCGGTGTTTCAAAACCTAAGCAACGCATTCCTAGCTTTAAGACTTATATATGTTGATAAAGATGTTGTAAAACATGTTCGACAGTTAAAGGTTCGGGTGTCTTTGAAAATCAAGTTACAAGGGCCGAATAAGTTGTTGCTTGGTTGAGTCATAGGATTCATCTTGAATTAACGACTATGGAAATAAGTTGATCTATGGTGGAGTTAAAAATGAGTACACACTTTTTAAAATCACATATCCAGTATGGGTAGTTAAAAGTTCACGAAAGTCATAATATGAGTTGCCTTAACATTTGAGACTTATATTGACAAATGATCTTGTTTAATTGCTTGGTTTGGAACTAGTGAAAAATCAGGGACGTTGAATTTATCCATTCAGACATCCGTAGATTATTCTATGGACGCTTCTCATTCTATGATCCCAATGTTGATAATATAAAGGAAGTCAAACAAGTAGTTAAGAAAAGAAAAAGAAAGAAAAATCCAAAAATATTAGGGATAGTTAGTGTACATATAAAAAATGGTGAAAACGGGACTTATCGAAGCTATTGATTCTTTAAGTTCTCCTTGACGAACACTTAGCTACTTTTCGAGGTTATTAGTCGAGGGGGATTAAGATTCTTGGTTTCTTGAGTGTTTACTTCATAACATTGCGTGAGGACACGACAATACCTTAGTATGGGGGATTTTGGTATGTGCTTAATTACACATACCATTTTCCATTAAAAACGGACTTAAATGACTAAAAACGTACCAAAAATACATTGTATTTGTATGTTTGCATTTGTATTGTGCAGGAACGAATATTCAAGAAAAGGACAAAAAGAAAGCCAAAAACAAACAAAACCGAGCACAGGAATTGGCTGAGAATGAAAAGACAAATTCAAATCAAAGTCAAAATCAACCAAGTAAAGAAAATACAACTAAGGGACTAAATCTACGACCAGCTTAAGATGTTGTTACAAAAAGATAAGTGGGGGGGGGGGGGGGTGGGGGGGGGGGTTAAACTCAAAAATTAAGGAGGTGAAGTATAACTTTATGGGCCATTTCTGCCAACCCCTAAAGTTAAATCACAAAAGGGCGAAATTACAACAAAGTTAAAGAAATTAGGGGCAAATCTGCCAACATAACCCAAACTCCATTCTCCCGCCCAACTTAACAAACCCACAGTACAGCTATAGGAGTCGTCCCATACTTCCTCCGCCTGCAAAACCACTCAAACAATCCTAATAGAATCATTTCAACTACTCCTCTAACCTAACCACCCCTCCTACCCCCACGTATAAGTGCCATGTTGGCAATCCTTTACCCTTCCCAAGCATTTTCGATGGCTGTGATTGCTCCAAAGTAGCATAAAAGAAATTGAAGGCTGGGATTTGTTTGAGAATCTCCTCACACAAGAAGCACACTTGGTTTTTTGTCTCTACAAAAGAAACACGAATTTAAAGAAGTCCAGGGAGGAAGACTTCGGCTATAAAAGAGCCTTTTGTAAGCCTTTGAGCGATGTTAGAAACTAGTTAGTTTTTAATTTTTAATATAACTTAGCTTATTTTCAGTTATTTACAGCTTTTACTTTCAGCTTTGTAACACTTTCAAGTTTTAATGCAAATTTAAGTTTTTAAGTCAATTTACAATTCCAAGTGTTAAGTTTCTTGAATGTGTTGATTTGTGTTTAAAAAGCTCTCAACACAGCTTGTTTATAAGCTGCTTTAATTAAGTAAGTTTAAAAAGTTAAGTAGTTAAGAGAAAATCACAAAAATCACTCTCAAATATACCACAGCTTATTTTATGGATGATAAGCCAGTTCTGGATGGGCTTATGGACTCTCACTAGCTTGTTTTATACAAGCTAGAGCTTGTAGATTCTTGGTTTAGCCCTGTTTTGAGCAAGGGTGTTGTAAGTCTCTCTTTTTCTTACTTTACTTATTTACTGCAGAACTGCTTATAGTGCTTATTTGTTACTTATGTTTACTTATTTGTGCTTTATCAGTATGTTTAGTGCTTATCTTGCTTAATTGTTAGTTTTAAAATAGTTTGTATCACTTTCTTAGTTAGTACTGTTAGTTCATTTGATAAAACTGTTAGATATAAGTTAATACTGTTAGAATGATTTGGCTTATTTAAGTGCTTATTCTTGATTAAAGTCTGCTTATAAGTGTTTTAATTTGTCACTTGATGATCTGTTTTTAATTAGCTTGAAATAAAAATGATTTTTGAAAACTTTAAGGGCTGTTTGAATCAAGCAGTACTAACTTCAAGTTAGTACTGCTAGTTCATTTTCTTGGATTTCAAAGGTAGCAGTACTAACTCCAAGTTAGTACTGTTAGTTAAAACTGTTAGTACTGGTGGTTCATTTTAGCTTATCAGCTTATTATTTCTGCTTATTTAAGATTTCCTTAGTTTTTTAGAGTAAATTAAACCATTTTCCTTTATTGTCTTTAGGAGTAAGCTTATTTAAGCTTATTTTCCTTTTCAAAATAATTTTAAGAGTTCATCAGTTTTAGTTTTCTAGCTTATTTATCATTATAGTCTATTCTGGTTGCTTATTCTTATGCTTAAGTGCTTATTTTGGGTAGTTAAACTTCTGTTTTAGCTTATTTGCTTATTTCTTGTATCTTTGTGTTTTATTAGCCTAGCAGTACTAACTTAAAGCTAGCAGTACTAACTCCAAGTTAGTACTGGTAGTTAATACTGTTAGTACTGTTGTTAGTACTGCTGTGTTTCTCTTGTTTAATTTAGCTTAATTGCATGCTGAATTTGCTTATTTAGAGTTAGTTTAGCTTATTTGTCTGTCTTAAGCTTAATTGAGCCTATTTGTGTTTTAGCTTTTAAAGTTTTAGTGTTTTCTCATTTCTAGCTTTTATGCTTGTTTTAGCTTATTTTCCTTGCTTATCTTTGTGTGCTTTTGCTAATTAGGTCTAGTGCCCAATCATAATCACATCCTTGTCATATTCAAACATCAATCATCAATCGTCTTTCGATTTTCCATATCTAGCCTCGTTGGGACAAAACGACCCGGAGACTCTCTACACTGCTTCCGGTTTCTTTGATTTCGCGAATTCTGATCCTTGTTGTATATTTATATATATTTGTTTACATTTATCTATGTATAAAGAGGGTTAAGTTTGCGCGAGTCACTTCTATAGAACATTGGAGACAATGTTCAACTTAAGTGTAAGGGGGAAATAAGCCTTAAAAACTATTCCTTCATTTGCCATTTGCTTTGTTCCTTAAAATGATGGGTAATATATCAAAACATAGCATAAAAAGGTAATTTTGACCTAAATTAGAAATTTTTATGACACATACCGATGAAAACCAAGTATTAATAGCCTCTCATGGATAGGAATGTGTATGACTAGCACAAAAACCCTCAAAATTCCACCAAAAAATATGAGGTTCGCCTTTAGATCTTTAGCAATTCGGGTATCCATTATTGATACCCAAGATAGTTTATACCTTTAGCTTGTTCGAGTTAAGGTTCGAATGTTGTCATATGTGTCTATTCTGTCATTACGGATGTGTACATGTGGTCTAAGTCGCCTTTTCTGGAACATTGGTATCGGTATTTGATGACATCAAATAACGTCTATTTTATAGCATCATTTATCCCATGTTATTAACCCATTTTGTATAATTATTGCAAAGAATTGTTACTTAATCGTTTATATTTAAGAATTGCAGTAATTATGAAGTACTTGGTGAAAGTTAGCAAAAGATGCGCATTTTGGAGCTTAAATGAAGATATTCTGAAGACTACTATTTTGAAGACCAATACGCCGTATCCATCAAGGAAGATACGGCGTATCCGTGCCTTCATCACCAAAGACCATAAAGGAAACTTGTTCAATACAACGTATCCAGAGAAGACCAATACGCCGTATTAGAAATATAGTATGTGAAGATTCTGGAAGATATCAAACGTGGTCCCTACTCCAAGAAACCCCTAATACGCCGTATCTAATCCCTTGGATACGCCTTATCGAACCGACTTCTAGACAGTATAAATAGAAAACTCAAAAACGAGTTTTAAGTGTGCTAAATCATATTCTCGATGCCTAAACCATAAAAGTCGATTTTCAAAGGAGAAAAAGAGCAGAAGAGGTCGAGCAATGTTATCAATTCCAGAGGAGACAAAGTGTAATTCCATATACTTTAGTAATCGTTTAGTTTTTGGTATCATTCGTTAACTTAGTTAGTTTACCTTGGCTAAATAATTTCTCTTGTATTTATTATGACTTTTGAAGGCTAATACCTTCGGGTATTAGACATTATTATAAAGATCTGAATGTTTAGTATTGTTTATCTCGATTTCTTAATTTATCATTGGATGCTTGTTTATGTTTATCAATATACTTGTTTACATGCTTTTGTATGTGACCTATCATTCAACTGGATCTAGTGATACAGACCAAGTAATCTAGAGTATAAGATAACTCTCCATGTAGTGATTTATACATCTAGACCAATAGGATCACAAATAACTACCTACCTTTGCCTTTAGATTAGTGAGCTTAGTTGGACTAACAGGTGACCCTTGGGATCAACGAGTACGTTCTTAATTAATTGGTAAAGATTTGGTTAGTGGACTACTAGTGTATAAATTGGCATTAAGCAGTACGTGGGTAAAGTCTCTATGAGCTAGGGTTTAACAAGATCACCATCGCATTAATCCCTAAGATAGATTATAATCAGCAAATAATGATGCTTTATGCGGATACTTTAATTGTGACAGAATTAATGTGTCTAGGTCTTAGGAAGAAGTCCCGCCTAAGTCTTAAGAATGATATGCCACCTCGAGAGAAGAAATCATTGCACTTAATAAACAAACCAACGTTCTAATCGGATTAATAATGGTTAATATAGTTTTCTATCATAAGGCTCGACCGCTCTTTTATCTTCTGTTAATTAGCTTTTGTGGGTAAAAGTGTCTTGAATTGATTGTAGTCACCGATCAAACCCGTGCCAGTCTCTCAGGCTGAAACCCCATTTTACCTGTTAGAATTAGGAATAGAACTAACATAGGTTTAGTATAGGTTTGACTTAGATTAGAATTAACTTAGTTTAGATAAACCAAACCATAAATAAACTGATAGATTTAACCTCGCTTCAAGTGTTCGACACCCTACTTACCACGAATCTACCACCGACCGGGTATACTGTCCGTTAAAGTGTTATTTTTGGTTAAGTCTGCAAAATATAAATTTAAAACTTGAACTATCATAAATAAACACCACACAACGACACGATCAAGTTTTTGGCGCCGTTGCCGGGGAGTAAAAATTAATCTTGACTTTTATTTGATGTTTTGGTTTTTAGCATTAGATTAGATCTAACCTTTAGGAGTAGTGTTAATTAGATTAATGCAATTTAGAGTAGTTTATATTCCTGCTTGTTTATTCTGTTTGTGTTATACGGCGTATTCAGTTCACTGAATACGACGTATTGGTTATTTAATAGTTTTCCTAGTAAGATTGTTACAGGATGGACGATCCAAACATTACTATGGAGGAATACATCAGGCTCGAGGAAGAAAAAGCTCGAAAATGTGGTAAAGTGTTTAACTGGGAAACTGCTAAGTATGGTAGGATCTGGTATGATGAAGACATTCACGACCTCAGATCCGTTGAAATCGAATTCCCAGCTATATCCTTTAATTATGAGGTATCATCAAAAACACTATCTCATGAACCCACGGTAAGTTCTCTTAACAGTGAAATTGACTTTAAAATTTTGTTTGATGATTCCGACGATGAATACTACATGGTAATTTTTGAGAAAAACTCATTTTCTTATATAAAATTTTCTACCAAAGATTTGAAAGCAGATTCGGAAAACGATAATGAAAAAGTCAATTTGCCTTCACCTGAGCCTACAGTCAGTTGTCTTGATGATTTAGACTTCTTTAAAGATTTTGAGAATGAATTTCCAGCCATTGTTTACAATGATACTCTAACATCTAAATCAGTTTTATTAACTGAACCAATTTTAAACTCTCAACATATCGATGAATTTGATTTAAATGATGAAATATCATTGTCTGAATATGATAAAGAGGAACAAAATATTTTGTACTTTAATGATCTATTCCCCTTCAACATTATTCGTCTCGATGATCTAAAGTCGGAAAAAGACAATGATGATAATGATATCAATATAATACAGTCTTCGGAGGGTAATGAAATTACACATGGGTCAAATGTGCTTTCTGAAACAAGTCACGATAAAATCAATAAAACCTTCAGAACGGGAAGTTTTGTCATGAACTTAAAAGTAAATATCGTGATTTGGAATTATTACAGAATGTTATTCTATCTCATTATGAATTTATATGTGCCTTTTGGCATTCCGTTCGACCCTAAGCGGTATTATAAGGATGGTGATTGTGTGCTTATGTTGAGGAGGCTAAGGTATGTTTTCTCTGCTTTATTTTAAGAAAATTGTTCTCCAAGAATGGATACAACGTACTAGGAATAAAACTTATACGACGTATCCACTATTTTTAACCTACGTTGACTATGTCAACAAAATTCGCCAATACGGCGTATTAAGCAAACCTCGATACGGCGTATTGAGTTTGGGTATAAAAACTCAACCAATACACCAGATCTGTTTTTACCACAAACTTTCACTCACACACACACACACATATTTTACTACAATTCTTGGAGATCTTTCGTTCTTGATCCATAATCATCCCCCCTTCATCTCAATCCTTAGGTAATGTATTTTACCCTTTTCTCCTTTTCGATTTAATTTGATCAAATTTAATTAGGGTTATGGTTTGGTTTATAGAGTTAGGAGATATGCCTTAAGTTTAGATCCTATTTTACCCCCTCCCCCTGAATAGGACTTGGAAGTTTTGTGAAATTTTAATTGGGTAAAAATGGGTAAACAGGGGAACCCCCTTTTCGTTTTCATATTGCAGATCAATACGGCGTATCCCCTCACATGGATACGGCGTATTGACAAAATTTTACCCAATTTAAAAAACCCCAATACGGCGTATTCAAGTAAATTGAATACGGCGTATTGACTTAAATGGGATCCTGAATTTTAAAACCCATACGCCGTATTGACTAACATCTATACGGCGTATTGACCATATTGATCCCTATACGGATTATCCATTTATGAATACGCCGTATCCACCCTCAGAACAGAATTTTTAAATTTCTATAATCTTTGTGCTATTCTTGTTGATTTTACAGATATGGCTCTTCCATCACGTGAGCAGCGACACCCATTTCTTAGGTACGAGGGGTTATAGTACTCAGATACTGATATAGTATATTTTGAGTCGAGGTTGGCTAGGATTTACCAGAGGGAGGTACACAGGGTTCATGTATTTGATTTCGAGGGATTACCAGATTTGATGGCTGAGGGATTGAGTGCTAGGATGCTGATGGAGCACAGGGATGCTCAGGGAGTGAGTTTGTTTACTAGCCGGGCTTAGAGGCGGCTATTTGATATCAGGGGGCCGCTGGTACACAAGCTTATTTTGGAGTTTTTTTAGTACATTTAGGTTTGGTCAGGCTATACTTGATTTAGATACGCATGGAGCTCTACAGTTTTAGTTGGGTGGAGCTAGGAGGCGCATGAGCTGGAGGCAGTTTATTTTAGCCTTGGGATTACACACTGATGAGGAGATGTAGACAGCTGGATTCGATACTTACTGGGCCGATAGCGCAAGGCAGATCCCCGACAAGGAGGATTTAAGGGATTATTGGATAGGGATCTCATCTTTTGGAGATTTCCTTGGCACAACCCCATCTTACACTGCAATTCGGGATCTGATTCTTAGGTTTTGCTATAGGTTGATTGCTTGTAGTATTGATGGGAGGAGTCAGGCACCTGAGAAGGTGATCGTGACTGATTTATTTTACTTAAGAGGATGGACGTTGACTCGGTCAATGTCCCTTATTTATTGGCTAGATACTTGAGGTTGTTTGCTGCTGGGAGGAAGAGTGAGGCTCATATCTCTTGTGGACAGTTTGTGGCTTGATTGGCTGAGCATTTTGGACTCCTGACTACGGAGATACTTGGAGGATTGAAAGTTATTGCCCCTTAGCTTCCGATTATTGATATGGCTGAGTTAGTGAGACTGCAGATTTGTGAGAAGCTAGATGATACTTGGGCTTGGGTAGCCATGGGACCAGAGAGGCAGCCCATGCTGTGGCTGGTGCCCCTGGAGTGGCTCAGGATGCCCCTGTTATTGATAAGGGTTACCAGGCTAATCCGAAGTGTTGGAGTCTTGAAACTTCAAGACGGCTGTTCAACACATAATCTTGCTCATTAAACCTACATGGAGAATCACTACCGAAATATCAGGGGAGTTTCTCATTCTAATTCTTTTTAATTCCTGTATTTAATATTTTATCTATACAACGAGGACGTTGTATCATTCAAGTGGGGGGTGGGGGTGGGAATTAGAATGTTTACTTGTCCTATTTTTCACATTAAAATGCTTAAATTTAAAATTTTTTCAAGCATACTTTTGTGAAATTTCTTGATACATAGCCCGTACACAATAACCCTTGTTAGATATTGTGAGGATTTAACCTTTCCGTTTCTAAATGTTTACCCAAATTCCACAAAAATATGAGTGTGCAGGTGATGTAGTAGACTTTAGAACTTGGCTTGGTATATCACTCGAGACCACAATGATGAGTATTATGGATTTAATTAGAGTAACTTGTTTAAATTGGTAAATTTTTAGGATTACACCCAAATCACCTTTCCATGTTGTTTATTAACTAACTACACCGGTTAGTTAACCTCCCGTTTAAACCCATTGTTTGCTCTCACTTTAAGAGTAAGATTCCCCTAAAACAACCTGTAGAGCCAATCCTTTAGGAATTACACCAACTATTTGTTTCGTTACACCCTTACACCTTAACCTACCCCGTTAGATTAAGTTTAATTTACAGTTGCTAGTTGCTTAAAGTGTAAAGTTTGTATTTCCCGAGTCTTGTGTCATTTTCTATCTTTGGTGCGGTTGGAAATTTGCACATTGCAAATGGGAATGTATATTAGTAGTCAAAACTCATGTGATTTTACTACCGTCACAATTATTGGTGAGTCTGAAGAACGAAGAACTATCAAAGAAATTATCCAGAACTATTATGATTGTGAAGATGGTGAAACTACACCGAGATTTGAAGCATAGTTAGCAAAAAAAAAGAGAAAAGTTGCAACAAAAAAAAGAAAAAGAAGAAAAGTTTGAAGATAATTGTTTCGCAAGAGCATTACCGAAGGAATTACACGAAGGATCGATTATTCGTTGATACGCAACAAAAATCAACAATGTAAAGTATTGTACAAAGTGGAAGATATCACCTCTTGCCTTGTAGAGTATGTAAAGTTTTGGGATGATTGGGAAGTTGACCGTTACGAGAACGCCAACTTAGGTTGTTGTTTTTGATCGATGATCAAGACGTTGTAAATAGTTGTGTCTTAATCATGGTAACGGTTAGGAAAAGTGTCTAGCAACTTGTACTTTAGGCTTAATCTATTTGTTTCTTGATTTTTATTTAACAACAATTTACTTCCCTCTCACCTGATGATTAGCCGCTGGTTTTACGCGAACGAGGATCCATACGAACATGCATGTCTATTCCGTCGTTACGGCCATGTATGCATGTCTTGTACCTCATTGGTTTACGACTTTTGGTGAAAGTTAGAAGGTTCCTACCCTATATCATTCTTCATCCTAACAGTTGGTTAAATTCGAATGGGGATGTGATCGAACACACATGTCTATTCTGTCGTTACGACCATGTATGCGTGCTTCAGCTGCCCTGTTGGAGTGGTACTTCTGGTGAAAGATTGTAGAACGATCCAACCGTAAGCCTTTCAATACAAAAATCCATATTTACATTTATAAACATGTTACTTCTTGGCTTTAGTGGTGGAGATATGTATCCTTGCCAAGCTTATGATAGAATACTCATCACGACCGAGCAATTGAGCGAATTAGTTACATGTTACCACATTGATTAGTTGAGTGATTTGAGTGTTTTCATCTTCCTATTTCGTGAGGTGTTTGGTTGTGTACTTGTAATAGATCCAAGAGGATCTTTTATAGACCAAGCGGATAAACCCCCTAACATGCTTACATAACACGTCATATCTTTGTCTAAAATATTCATACATATCTCTTAAACGGTACTAACTAATTTCTACTATCGGTACTAACTAACTGATCAGTACTTAACATTTTGTACTGTCAGTACTAACTATAACTATCAGTACTAACTATTAATACTGTCGGTACTAAGTTAGGAAAACGTAATTCCCAACAATCCTCCCTTAAACATGAATGTTGAACTCTTTTAACTTCATGTTTCTTCAGATATATTTTTTAGTGTATAGAGGATGTATATAACATTTCTTGTGATTTTTAAAACACTTATACATATCCAGCAGCAAATTTGTTCTTTCTCTGCATCTTAGCAACATCTTTTCAGCAAACATAAAATTCCTTCCAACTAAGTTTTGCTTTGTAGTTATTTGGCAAATTCCAGCCATAAACGGATTTGATGTTCCTTTACCAGTAGCCGTTTGCTCTGGGATAGTTAACTCTTCATTTTTTAAAATATTTGGATTTAATTTCCATATAGTTTTTGGTTAAACTGTCATACCATCAACGGAATTGATTGTATGTCCATTACCTTATGCTTTTGGACTAGCCATGCTTCATTGGCCATAACATGGTGCATTGATAAACCATATTGTTTTTAGCAAAATATCAGCTGTTCAAACTGATTTTGATTAGTAATTTACCAAGAAATATTTGATCTTGGACTAGCCAAACTCTTTACCATGAAGCTTTGTGAGTTGATAACCTACAATTTTTTGTTAAATTGTCAACAATAAACGATTTGAGATGTCATTTACCACAAGCCGTTGGCTTATAGACTTAGGCGTGTTTCTTTATGCTGTTAAGCATGGTGAACTGGATGGACCATTTGTTGTGTGGTTTTGAGACAACACTCAAAGTTCCTATAATCTCCATCGAGTCTTCAGGTTCTAAACTCTGCAATATGCTCTTGCAATCTAATCAGTTCTAAATGACCTAGTAATGTCTTCTTTAGACTCCACTTTTAATTTCATCATTTGCACAGTACTTTCTTTTCAAATGATACTTTTTCTCTACAAGCATATGAATGACTAATCCTTCCTCAGGTCATTAAGAATGTGCCCTGAAAAAACCATGTAGCTGTCCAGCTGACTATATTATAATCCTGCTATGACATTCTACAAAAACTTATCCTCATATCTGGATTGAACTTATCATCAATATCCCCAAAGAATCTATCAAAACCTTCAGGTATTTCTCATCTTGTATCTGTCATCACCAGTTGATGCACATCTATTCAAATCACTCTATCAAATATGGAAAGCACATATTCTGACGTAATAAAGTATCTCTTTTGTCCATTGCTTCTAATCACCATATTTTGATTAATTTCCTCTAAGTGTTCAGCTTTATCAACTTGTAGTTTAGTTCCAAGATACTCAGTTTTACATTCTTTGATAGGATACTTCCTGTCAAGTATTTCATAATCTACTTCTTTTTCCTCATCTGGAGCTATTGTTAAATATAATCTCAGCTCATCTTTCTCTTTCTCACTATCATCCTCAGAAATGTTTTGTATGAATCTTCTTTTCCTTGACTTCATCTTTTTCCTAGTACCAAGTTTTCTCTTTCTGTTACTTTCTTCTTCTTTACTCTCCTCCTTGACTTCTTCTTTACTCTCCTCCTTGACCATTTCATTCTTAGAGGAATCAATTCCTTTTTCATTCATCTTTTTTATCAGTTCTTAATCTTCAGCAGAACAAATCAGAAATGATATATTCTTCATCTGATACCTCTTAATCTTTTATACAGGGCCTTGTATTTACTCAAACTTCTTGGTTTTTCAATCGAATGCTTGAAGTTTCCTACATGCTTCAAGTAGGTCATCATTTGATTTCTCAGTTGATTCTTTGTTGGTGGTCTGTTCCTGATAGCTTGGATCTTGTTGAGAAAGGAATTTTCATTTCGAGAAGCAATGGTGTCATGAAGGCATTTGCTCTTTTATCTATTGTAAATTGTTCTCTTTCTCTTCTTGAAGCTTTTTTGCCAAGGAGTTATCAGCCTCAATTCTGCTCTGTATGTAGCATAATTTCTTATGAGAGCTTCATTGGTAGCTTTTTCTTCAGACTAATCTGTTTTTTCTTCTTCACCTTCCCTCTCTTGTATTTTCCTAGCATTTTCTTCATCACTTGCAAGCCTGTTTAACTCTTTTCACCTTAGATACCCCATCAGATTTCACTTATCAGTTTCCTCCTCCTCTTACTATTTTTCTTCTTTCCTTTGTCTTTTGGATCAATTGTTAGGAAGAGGCTTTAATGTCAGAAGTGATCTTGTGGAAGTAGGCCTAGGGTCTGTCGGCTTCTTCATTATCACATTCAATCTACACATTTCTCATTCTTCTTGAACTGCTTTGGCATGACTTTGTTGAGAAGAACCTTAGTTATTGTTTTCATCATTTCTCAATTTGTAGAAGTTAGGTGGTGGTTGAGTATTTTGAGTAGCACTTCCTTCTTTAGTATGATCATCTATACTTTACTTTGCTATTCATACCCTTCAATTTCGCTCATCGATACTATATTTTTGCCTATCGGTACTAACTTTGGAATCGTCAGTAAATAAACTTTGTCTGTCAGTACTAACTTTCTCCTTGTCAGTACTAACTTTCTCCCTTTCAGTACTAAGTATATCTTCAGTACTAAGTACATTTCACATTACTCCTTCTCTTGCACCCATTTATATCTCTTGTCCCTCCCACATATGAGAATTACTATGATTACTATATTAATCGTGTGTTATCTTCTGGAATTCTTCTCTAAGAGGATCTCTCGGATGAAGGTTCACCTTTAGCAATTCCTCCCCTGTTGGATACAGACTCTTTGTGCACCCATTGTTTCTTTGAGGATCTCTTTTTGCAATCGTTGCTTCAAGGAGACACTTTGCATCCATGCTCTGTGGTGTTTGATTACAGGTTTAGCTTGCTTCTTGAGCTTTTTGATCTGAGCCTTCAAGTGTTGTATTTCTTTGGCTTGATCTGAAACCTGTGCACATAAAGAGAGACAAAGATCATAGACACTTTGGAGTGTCATTTCACCCTCATTCCCTGAAAGGGATTTATCACTGGATGAATGACCTCCAAGATTCCCACCAGAACTTTCTGGAAGAGAATCAGGAATGATAGTAGAAGGTGAAGGTCTAGGGGATGGGTCAGTCTGTTGCTCAATAGGTACTTCACTAGTGTGAGCAGGAGATGAGTCAGTCTGTGGCTCAATAGGTACTTCACTAGTGTGAGCAGGAGAGGGTGTAGGTTGTGCTTCAGATGGTCTTTCTGAAGGAGCACCCTCATCCTCAGTTGGTTGTACCAACATAGAAGCAAATAAAGGGGTGACTTTCCCTGAGAAATGTTTACCCTTTTTAACCATGAAAGAAAAGACTTTACTTGTTAAAGCATTTACAGGAAAATGATCTAAAGGTACAGGTACACTAGCTAGTTGTTTATCTAAAAAGATGGAAATAAAACGTGGGTACATGACAAACTTCTTCTTTGCATCTAAATGTCTAAGCATACCATCAAAAATTAATTTGTTTCTAGAAAAAATTCAACTACTTCTTGAATAAGATGTTAAGCAAATGACAGCAGTGGCAATATTAGTAGGAATTTGATCCCAAGAGGTGCTTTTTGAACTAATACAATGATTCATTGTATGAAATAAAAACCTCATTGTTGTGGAAACTATAGACTTTGTTTTATGTTAACGTGTAAATCCCCTCATACCCCATAAGCTGTATAGCATCAAATATAGCCTGATTAGGTGTGAGTCTATCCTATTAAAACTAAGCTTATCAAAAAGGAGATCACTTTTATTGATGCTGAATTGATGACTATAGGCTTGCTATCTACTTTAGCAGTAATGTGGCCTAACATGTTGATTATTTTGGACTTAGCAAAGTCCAAACGTTCAACAAATGTAGTGAAACAAACTGGACTTACCGTGAGAGCAGATGAAATGGAACTTCGGTAGAAAATAATGATTCGTGAAACTCTGGCTTCCACTTCTGTCTTCTCTAATACGCGGTCATGATTTGCTTAGGACATGTATCAAGAAACAGCATATAGTCGAAAGAAGTGATCGTCGTTAAGAGAGATATTAGGGCTTGTATTTACGATAAGTATTTTGAGAGAGACTTTACGTATGGATCAATGTGCAATTGAGATGGGTTTATATAGGTTTAGGAGGACCTAATGTAGAAACAGTTTCAATTTACACTTTGTACCTTGAGGTATTTTTTCTTCAACGTCTCTATAGCGTTCAACTTTGCCCAGCTGTTATAAATTTTTTGGGACACTTTCGGTACTATCTGGGTCCAACATAGAATGAACAATGTAGGTAACAGGAGTGCTATCTGTACATTAATAACTTTTCAATGACTCTCTAAATACTATATTAATCGCTTGGATTTGCCATCACCTTTGGGTAACATACTTTCTGAATACTTAACACTTGCATACAAATCTTAAACAATTATATTGCATCCCTTTAACCAATGCAAGCTTTGGATTATCATCCTATTGAAACAACACAAGATATGGAACCTGCTTACATCAAATTGCCTTGGTTAGTAGAATCATCTAATTTGTCATCAGTGTGGATTTTGAGCTCTGAAAAGTTTCTTCTCTTAAGCATCTTTTGAAGTGGTGCCTAATAGCAAATTTGCTTTGTTTTGAATGATATATTGGATTCTTTACAATGAAATTGGTGATTTATTTATCAATGCTGATCTTTCTGTTCATGAAAGTTGAACCTATAGTATAACATTTGATTTTGAATCACAAACTTGCCCCACAACAGCTTGCTAGCTGCAACATTATTATGCCTCCGGTTGTTGAAGTTAGCACATGGTATGCTTTTTGACAATGCCAAGAAATGAGTCTCCTGCCAAGAAATTGAACCTACTGTTTTGGATTTCTCGTCAAGATTTGCTCCAACATAGTCACTATCTGAGTAGGATTTCCAGGTCAAATAAGGGACACTCTGGTTACAAAGTCCAGTTTTGGGTTAGCCCTTTGATACCTAAAAAATTCTCTTGTAGCACTTAGTTTTTTTTTTTTTTTTTTTTTTTTTTTTTTTTTTTTTTTTTTTTTTTTTTTTATTTTTTTTTTGATGGAGGACTTGGTGTGACTGCAAACCTAGAACAAGCACAGACTGCAAAAACATAATTTCAAGGCTAGAAATCAGTCAAGTACATAAAGAACCAACCGCATGAACCTATAGAGATGGCATCCACTTCACTGCTTCCTCATCCTTGCTAAAGGATTTTGAGTCTCAATAGGTGTACTAGCAGTCTTAAACATTTACCAAGTCAAACTTCTCAGGATTTCTGCAAACATATTTATCCTGAATAATAAGATACATCTTCTTTCTGTTTGACTTGTAATCCAAGAAGAAGGTAAGCTATCCTATTGAACTATTCTGAAATCTACTCGTCTTTTATGCCTCAAATTCATCACACCATTATTCTTTATAGGACCTAGATGATATCATCCACATGAATACTTGAACTAGTATGATATCTATGTTTATCCTTCTTTATGAAGAGAGTTTTTGTCAATGGTTCCTCTTCTGCTATCCATTCTTCAACAAGAAGTAGTAAAGTAGCATACAGGCGTCTGGGCTGCTTGATGTAAACCATAGATATTGCTTTTACAACTTTGTAGACCTTCTGAGGTATTTTAGGCTCTAGAAAACCTGTGGTTGAGGAAACACCTATACCTCCTCATCAATTTTTGCACCATTAAAGGAGGAAATCTTCAACATTTCCACTTTGATAGACTATAAAGCCATGTAAGAGGCAAAGGCATAAAAAGTCCTATTGGCCTTATCCTAGCCACAGGAGCAAAAACCTCTTCATAGTCTATACCTTCCACTTGCCTATGTCCCTGAGTCAAACTAAACCTTGCTTTGTTTTTGTCAATATAATCTCTATCATCCTTTTTATGTTGATAACCACTGTGTGCCAATAGCTTCTTCACAAAGGCAATTATAGTATCCACACTTTCTGTATTTTGAACTGCAGAAATTCTTCTTGACATAGCATCAACCAGCTTTAATCTTCAGTGCTTTGAAATCTTCTTGGGTTCATTTTGAGATAGAAAACAAGCAAATAAACAATGATGGAAGTCCTTATGATTATTTCTCCTTTGCTTTTGAACATAGCTAACAAAAGCATGGGCTCCAGAACTTTTATTCACTTTGCTTCTTGTTTGAACTGCTGAGGTTGGATCTCCTAGTATAAGAGCTGAAGGATGAGAAGAGATAATCCTTGATGTGGGAATAGGACTAACATTCACAACAGTTTCCAAGTTTGTGAAGTCAGCCACTGCACCCATCTCTAAAGATGAATAGTAAAAGATACCTTCAGTAGAATTTTGAAAATATCTCAAGTAGGGGTATTTCTGAACATCTTGTTCAGGATTGTTGGATAGAAAGAGATAGTACCTCATGAGGATGGCAGTACTAATGGTATGTAACATAGTATATTAACTAGGTTAGTACTGCTAGCTTTAGCTGGTGTGCTAACAGTACTAAAAATGTTAGTACTGCTAGCCTTAGCAGCTCCTTCTTGTATAACCAAGTTCTCAGTTTCTTGTGCAAACTCCTTCCTGAGAGCTTCAGCTTCCTCATTAGCCTCCTTTTCTTGCCTCTTAAGTCTTTCAAGTTCATCCAAAAAGGCTTGTTATTCATTCTTGACCTTCTTCTTTTCATCTGTCATTTAAATCAGGAGTGATTGTTGGAGGATAGAAGACCATATGGCAGTTAAAAGCAGTCTTGAGCTGATTCATCCTCACCTGCCATCAATTTGTCTTTTGTACCTGCATTGTGATTAGCTTCTTGTTACATGCATGTATGATTGCTTGATTCTTTTTTACTGATCTAACAGGATGATAATTCTTAGGGAATCGTTTAAATAATCAAGATCAAAAGCCAGTTGGTCATTTCCCTGCAACATTGGTTTGTTTCTAAAATGGTGATGTGCAGGTTTTTTTTCAACTCTTTTGGTTCTAATTGTATACTCTAAAAGCCTTGCTTTGTAGTGAATACCCAACTAACAAACCTTCATTGATTTCAAGCAAATTGACCAGGTGGTCAATGGTATTCAAGATGGTACATGGCACTCCAAAGGTCTCTATATAAACTTTAATTGGTATATTTACCAGGTAAAAGTTCATACGGTATCTTATTATGAGGCTTGGTCACAATACCCTATTTAGAACTTACAAGTAGTTAATAATTGCTTAGTACCAAAGTGTAGGTAAAAATGAATCTGCAAGCATGGTCCTAGCAGCCTTCAATAAGGGTCCTATTCTTTCTTTCAGCAACTTACCTTTATTGTGGAGTTCTGGCATTACTATATCTCCTATTGATCCTTTGGACACACAGAATGCAATAACATCCTGTTCTTAAATTATATACCATTATACATCTAATGTTTTAACTTTTTGATATGCAATGGTTCCAATTTGTCTTTATAAAGTCCTTAAGGATTCCATAGTTTCATCCTTAGTTCTTAAGAAAATACACCCAACTAAACTGCTAAAATATCATCTGTGATTATATGCAATTAGGTCTTATGGTTTAGCACCTTACAGGTGTTGGGTCCAAAACAAATCCATATGAAGAAGTTGTAAAGAGTGGCTAATAGAGCTTACTGATTTGCCTTACAGGAGGCCTTGTGTTGCTTTCCTTTCTGACAAGCAACACAAGTGTGGTCATTTTGGAAAAAGTCTTTGAAGGTAAACTCTTAAAGTATTCCATTTACAAGTTTGTTTAAGTTTTAGAAATTGACATGACCCTAACCTCCTATGGACATTTTTTAGATTCATCTAAATTGTGGCATATTGCAATTAACAAAGCTAAAACCTCCTGATGGATCAATGTTCTTTATATTGAAAATGCTACTATTGTTTTGTCTGGGATTTTAAGTAATACTTGGATTTATCCAGTAACTTAAATTCTAGGAGACAAAAAGACATCAGAGTCAGTAAACAGAACCTTGTTCTTTTTGTCACAAATTGTGGACACAGAAAAGAGATTGAATGCTGAAGTTCATTTCACTAAGCTCACATCCTAAAATCTAACTTACCAGTGTTTTTTTTACCTTTACATGATGTACCCTTTATACTCCAAAAGCAACAGGGCCACAATTAAAGTCTTGAAATTTCACAAGGTAGCCGTGTTTCTGTCATGTGCCGGAACAACCACTCATCAACAATTCCTTTTTTCTTTAAAGCTCTATGTGGATATTACTGCACATCAATTGAAAGAGATTTGTTCTCTTAGGGTCCCATGCATGTTTGGGCTTGAGTATGCCTAGTGGATCTTTGTATATGTAACTATTTCTAATGACTGGATCCACCATTGTATTTGGATACATTGTGCCAGTTGTATATTTGTGGTCTCCAATTACAACCTGTTGAGGGCTTAACAGCAGTTTCCCTTTTCCCCCCAACAGCACTAACTACATTTACCTCAGCAATGTTAACTTTTTGTTTTGACAAATTTGTGCTTAGTACTGTTGTTTTTTTGAAAGCCTTGAAGTTGGTGAATGAGTTTTGAGAAAAAATTTGATGTCTAACTTCTTTAACAATGGGCGTAATAGTATTAACTTTAATGCTGAGTAATAGTTGGTACTGCCTGTCTGTTAAAACTTTGCCTTAGCGAGTACTAACATTTTTAGTACCGCTTAGGCTCTAGACAGTATTAATTGGAATTTTGCCTGTTCTAGTTAGTACTGCTGAGGAACTAAATTGGTTTTGCTTTATCTCACTCTTTGAAAATTGTTTCCACCCATAGTTTAACTCGGCTTTTATTGCCCTTCATCATTCTTATGGAAATCAAACAATCTCTGTTAAAATGATTAAGACTACCACACACAAAACATGCTCTTACAGTAAACCCATACCCAATCTTTCTTATCATCTTAGGTTTTTGACTATGTAGGAACTGATTCTTAACAGATTCACCTTGGAGTTTTTTACTTACTGGTTTGCAAAACTGGTGTTTCTTGTTCTTTTGTGGTATAGACCACCTACTGATCTTCACTCATCTTGATTCATACCCTCATATGATGAGCATCAGACCAAAACCATTAGGTTGACATATCTACATTAGATTCATTGGACAACTGGTTCGACACTAATCCAGGAGGGTTCTGTATAATGTTAGAGTACACTGGTATCAAATTCACTTGTTTAGGAGTCAGATTCACTAGGTTGGTTGTTTTAGGACATATGTAAATTGTGGAGTAATCTCACTTCAATATCTGGTACATAGAGGCTTATAATTCCCTGTAAATGGGTGGGGGTCAGCTTGAATTCCTCCTGCAGTAACAAACCTTTCATACAAGGTTGTTTTTCTAACACACTCCTCTTATTCATAAACAACACTCTGCAATACGTCATTTGCTCATAGCTAAAATTACCATCATATATGTGATCCCCTTACCCAAGCCAAACTTATCATTTAATTATAACAATCATTTGGGTATTAAGCAGTTACTACAGATTCTTAAGAAGGTGTTATGCCATTTTCTACATTTAGCCTTTAATCTTCTTTTTCTTTTTGAGCTTCTGCTAGCAATTTCTTATGGTATGTTAGAACATCTGTTATAAGGTGGTGATGAAGATTTGATGAATCTAGCAAAGGTGTACGATCTACCTTATGATGCTTACTACGTACATTTGTTCACTTTAGGGAGTTAGTTATTGTGTCAGTGTCTCATTTATTGAGGAATGAGGATTTTGTCAAGAGACAAGTCTACTTATCTACATAGCAGGTATGAGACTCAACCGTTTCATGTGGATTTAACAGGATATAAAGATACAAGTTTGGGGAAATTATACTTCTTCTAAAATTCGTAATTATTCGTTTTCTTCATCATTGATAATTTGCTGCTTGGAGCTTCTAAGTCCATGATTAAGAGATGGTAACAAGTTAAGGAAGCTTATTGTTTATTTACCATCTACATGCACTCCTATTTGATTATGACAAAAAGGGGAAGAGTGCATGGATTCAGGGGAAGTTCTTCATCTATATTAGCTTCAGGGGAAGCTTGTGCTTATTGGTTTTGTCATTATCAACTAGGGGAAGATTGTTGGGAATTATACTTTGAGTTGATTATGACAAAAACATATTAAAGATGGATGACCTACAAGACAAAGATGATTAACATTAATGTTGATTGAAGATTAGTCAAACAGTATTTAATGCTCAGCTAAAAGATAAAGATCAACATTAATGCTGATTGAAGATTAGTCAAATAGTATTTCATGTTGATTTATAGTTTCCTAATTTTATTTGATCTTATCTTGTCTTGTAAACCCTAACCCCTCTAGTATATAAAGAGGGGTAGGCGTCTAGGTTTATCATTCATTCAATTCACAATGTAAACCTAAAGGTGTGTGTGTGTACTCTAGGCGTCAAGTCTTTGTAAGACGCCTAGCTTTAGTAGCTAGCTTATTAGTAGCTTAGTAGTATAGTAAGCCTTTGTATCCTGATCAAATACAATGAAAGGCTTAATGTTTAGTAGTAACACCTTGTTCTTAATTATGATTGTATTATTTGTTATTCCGCTGGATCATGATTATGATACTTAAACGGTACTAACTAATTTCTACTATCGGTACTAACTAACTGATCAGTACTTAACATTTTTTACTGTCAGTACTAACTATAACTATCAGTACTAACTATTAATATTGTCGGTACTAAGTTAGGAAAACGTAATTCCCAACAGTACTTCTGGTGAAAGATTGTAGAATGATCAAACCGTAAGCCTTTCCATACAAAAAAACCCTATTACCTTTATAACTTGTACTCCTTGGCTTTAGTGGTGAATTGTGCTTTCCCTTTGATAATGCATTGTGTATGTTTTATAAGAAAATGAAGACTGGCCTTTTGAGTAATCCAAATGAGATCGTTGCCCCAAAACTCATGAAAAAACTGGCAGATATATATTTCACACGTGTTACTCAAACTGCGGAATCCACTTATTCGTTATCACCTCGTCATGTAGCTTTATGGCAGTCCCAAATGGAGAATCACACTTCTGACTGGCTTAGAGTGGTGATGACATCAAATAACGTCTATTTTATAGCATCATTTATCCCATGTTATTAACCCATTTTGTATAATTATTGCAAAGAATTGTTACTTAATCGTTTATATTTGAGAATTGCATTAATTATGAAGTACTTGGTGAAAGTTAGCAAAAGGCGCGCATTTTGGAGCTTAAATGAATATATTTTGAAGATTACTATTCTGAAGACCAATATGCCGTATCCATCAAATTAAGATACGGCGTATCCGTGCCTGCACTCACCAAAGACCACAAAGGAAACTTGTTCAATACGCCGTATCCAGAGAAGACCAATACGCCATATTGGAAATATAGTATGTGAAGATTCTGGAAGATATCAAACGTGGTCCCTACTCTAAGAAACCCCCAATATGTCGTATCCAATCCCTTGGATACGCCGTATCAAACCGACTTCTAGACAATATAAATAGAAAACTTAAAAATGAGTTTTAAGTGTGCTAAATCATATTCTCGATACCTAAACCATAAAATTCGATTTTCAGAGGAGAAAAAGAGCATAAGAGGTCCAGCAACGTTATCAGTTCCATAGGAGACAACGTGTAATTCCATATACTTTAGTAATCGTTCAGTTTTTGGTATCATTCATTAACTCAGTTAGTTTACCTTGGCTAAATAATTGCTCTTGTATTATTATGACGTTTGAAGGCTAATACCTTCAGGTATTAGCCATTATTATGAAGATCTCAATGTTTGGTATTGTTTATCTTGATTTCTTGATTTATCGTTAGATGCTTGTTTATGTTTATCAATATACATGTTTACGTGCTTTTGTATGCAACCTATCATTCAACTGGATCTAGTGATACGGACCAAGCAATCTAGAGTATGGGATAGCTCTCCATATAGTGATTTGGTATGTGCTTAATTACACATACCATTTTCCATTCTAAACGGACTTAAACGGCTAAAAACGTACCAAAAATACATTGTATTTGTATGTTTTGCTTTTGTATTGTGCAGGATACGGATAACCAAGAAAAGGACGAAAAATAAAGCCACAACCAACAAAACCGAGCACGAAATGGAAAAGACAAAGAAAAGGACAAAGTCTTGAGTCCTCCAAGTGAAGAAAATACAACTTGAGGGACTATAATTGACCAACCTCAAGTTGTATTACTAAAATAACAAGATGAGGGACTATAACTGCCAACCGGGCAGAGATTACATTGAAGTTATAAGACTTTAGGGGACCATTCTGCCAACTTCCCCAAAAGCCCTCTTTCCCGCCCCTAAAAACCCAGGTACAACTTGGATGTCGTCCCATACCTTCCCCCCTGCAAAACCACTCGACACCCTAGCCAAAATCATTTCATCCACCCTACTAACCCATCCCAGTTGTTATAGAGCCATAGTTTACATCCCTCACTTTCCCAAGTTTCTTCATGGCTGAGATGTCTCCAAAGAAGCTCAAGAAATCGAAGGCTGGGATTGGATTTAGAAGCACCTCACATACATGCACTCTTGTTTTTATCTTCCAAAGAAAGACAAGCTGAAAGTCAAGACTTCGGCTATAAATAGAGCTTTTTGTAAGCCTTTGAGGCATCTAGTTTTTTTTTTAGTAACTAATTAGTTTTTAATCTTAGTTTAAATTTCAAAGTCATTTACAGCTTTTTATTTTCAGCTTTGTAACACTTTCAAGATTAATGCAAGTTTGAAGTTTTTAAGTCAATTTACAAATATAGTGTTAAGTCTCTTAATATAGCTGTTTGTGGTTCAATAAAAGCTCTAAACACAGCTTACTTATAAGGTTGTTTTCTTTGAGTAAAAAGAAAAAGTTAAGTAGTTAAGAGGGAAAATCACAAATTATCACTTCAAATTCCACAGCTTCTGTTTATGGTGAATAAGCCAGCTTGGGATGGGCTTATGGACTCTCACTAGCTTGTTTTATACAAGCTAGAGCTTGTAGATTCATTGTTTGACCCTGTTTTGAGCAAGGGTGTTGTAAGTCTCTCTTTTTCTTATTGTTCTTATTTTCTGCAGAAGTGCTTATTGTGCTTATTTGTTAGTTTAAAAGTAGTTTGCATCACTTTCTTAGTAGTACTGTTAGTCATTTGAGAAAACTGTTAGTTATGAGTTAATACTGTTAGACTAATTCAGCTTATTTAAGTGCTTATTACTGATTGAAATTTGCTTTTAAGTATTTTACTTTGTTATTTGTTAACCTGTTTTTAATTAGTTTGAAATAAAAATGATTTTTGGAAATTTTAATGGCTGTTTTGAACAAGCAGTACTAACTCCAAGTTAGTACTGCTAGTTCATTTTTGGGAATTTAAACCTAGCAGTACTAAGTCAAAGCTACCAGTACTAACTCCAAGTTAGTACTGTTAGTTAAAGCTGTTAGTACTGGTGGTTCATTTTAGCTTATCAGCTTATTATTTCTGCTTATTTAAGATTTCCTTAGCTTTTTAGAGTAGATTAAACCATTTTCCTTTACTGTCTTTTAGGGGTAGCTTATTTAAAGCTTATTTTCCTTTTCAAAGTATTTTCATTAGTGTATCAGTTTATAGCTTTTTTTAGCTTATATGCCAATGTAGTTGTTATTCTGGTGCTTTTTACTGATTTATGAGTGCTTATCAGGGGTAGTTAAACTCCTGTTTTAGCTTAGGTTGCTTTTTTCTTGCTCCATGAGCTAACAGTCTTACACAACCTTAAGTACCGAGTACTAACTTATAACTTGCATAGGAGCTACTATACTCTAAGTTAGTACTGTTAGTTAATACTGGTAGTACTGTTGTTAGTACTGCTGAGTTTGTTCCAGCTTATTTTTCTTGCTTATCTTTGTGTGTATTTGCCAATTAGGTTTAGTGCCAAATCATAATCATTCCTTGTCATATTCAAACACCAATCATCAATCGTCTTTCGATTTTCCCATTTCTAAGCCTCGGTTGGGACATTAACGACCCGGGAACACTCTATACTGCTTCTGAAGATGGCTAAAACTTGTTATCATTCACATTGTATGTAATTAGATTTTGGGACCTGCCTTTGTAAAACTCTGATTTTAAATGAATGATAACGTATCTTTTGAACAAACGTCTCTTTTAAGTCGTTTTCTATGATTATGATTGTTTTATCCATGAAGTAATACCTTAGATTAGCTTCTGCTGCTATATGTAAATATGGGGGTGTTACAGATTGGTATCAGAGCCATGGTTATAGAGAACAAGGTCAAAACCTTAACTATAACCACATTTCTTTTCTAGCCATCAAAGTCCTCCATGCCACTGCATTCCGGATCAGTATGTAAAGATACGTAACTATTATACTATATTATACCATAAATAACTTATGTTATTTACGACTGGGTTGTTAACAGAACGATGTCTTCTCCCAACCACTCTACTTCCGATATTGAGGATGCTTTTCCTTTATGAATATTCTTAACTATACTTCGGTCTCATCGGATTATTTCTCAGCTTCTTCGGAAAGCAGTTCTTTTAACTCTTCGGAAAACTCTAAAGATAATATGATCCTACCAGTATTCTCACCTTTCTACAATAATCCTTGTTTAAAGGACGTACAAGCATTTTATGCTAAGGAATTACCTATTTCATCACCAGATCCTATTACTCCACCAGCTATTTTGATTCCATCTCCAAAAAAAAAATTAGTGTAAATTTTCTTTTTATATTTCTATTTTGTGCATGCGCACTCGTTCTCAAGCCCGTAGACGTCGACAACCACAAGTTCGACAAACTTCTGTTGAATCATCTAATCTTGAGAAACCTGATAATCCTCCCATAGTTACGATGGCTGATAATCGTACTATGGCGCAATTGCTCGAAGCACCCACCGAGGGTTACGAGGATGCGATAGTTATTCCGGAAATCACCGCGAATAACTTTGAGATCAAGCATGGTCTTCTGAATCTTGTCCAAAACAAGCAATTTTTTGGAAATGATAAAGAAGACCCACATGCTCACATCCGTTATTTCAACAAGATCACTTCTACGATGAAGATTCCGAACGTACCAAATACGTCGGTTAAACTTATGCTTTTCCCGTTTTCTCTCGAAGGGGCAGCCCGGATATGGCTAGAAAAAGAACCCCCTCGGTCGATTGAAACATGGGATGATCTTGTTTCGAAATTTATTAACAAATTCTTCCCTCCCTCTAAAACGACAAATCTCAGAAATGAAATCACGAGATTTCAGCAAAAATTTGATGAGACGTTTTATGAGGCTTGGGATCGTTTCAATGATCTTTTAAGGGGATGCCCTCATCATGGGTTTTCAGAATTGCATCAACTCGATACATTCTATAATGCCCTAAACTCAATTGATCAAGATTCATTGAACTCTGCTGCCGGTGGTAACTTCTTAGACAAAATGCCTCGAGAATGTTTAAAAATCATCGAGAGCAAGTCTAAGGTACGTCAACCAAGAAACAAAGCTGTTGTAGCTAAAATGAGTACAAGCTCCTCCACCCAAGCAGTCTCATCTGATGTTGCTGAACTAAAAGACATGGTTCGGGCATTAATTCTCGATAGAAAGAACCAAACCCCAGCTTCCGCCCCCGTAAAAGCGGTTGAACAAAGTTGTGTAACTTGTGGGGGAGGTCATTCTTATCAAAACTGTCCAGCCACTAATAGCAACATTTACCATGACAATATCCAAGAGTATGTGTCCCAGGCCGCTGCGGCCAATTTCAACCAAGCTAATTCTGGTTATCGACCTCCGATGGTCTCAAATCAAATTCGACCTCCTGGTTTTCCTCCCATTCAGAATCCTCATGCAAATAGTCAAAACAATTTCAATCGAGGAAATAACTTCAATCAAAACAGAGGAAACAATTTCAACCAAGGTCAGATTTATCGACCTCCGGTCAATCAACCAGTAGCTCATCAAGGACCTGCTCCTCAGACACACGGTGTGTCAAAAACAGATTTTGAAAGATATGTCACAGCCAATGATGCAGTGTTGAGAAACATGCAAAACCAAGGTCAAAACCTGCAATCCCAAATGGCAAATTTGACTGACATGCTTTCAAAATTTGTTACTGCTAATACAGCTTCTACTTCCGGTTCTGGAACTCTTCCTGGTAACACTGTTACCAACCCAAAGGAAGATTTAAAAGGTATCACTACCCGAAGTGGTGTTACCATCCAAGGACCGAAAGCAGTTAATCATGACGCCGAGGTGACAAAGGACACGATGCCTCCTGCTAATAACGGAAGCACCGAAGACGTCCAACCTCCTGTTGTTCAAATTCAGTCTCGTAATCCAAATCCTGAGCCCAATGTTGCTCCTGTTGTTACTCCAGTTCCTAAAGCATCAATTCCATTTCCATCAAGAAGAAATGATGAAAGGCGCAAGGAAAAAGCTAACGACCAAATCGAGAAATTCTATGAAATCTTTAGAGATTTGAGTTTCGAGATTAGCTTTACCGATGCCTTGATGCTCATGCCTAAATTTGCTTCGACTTTAAAAACCTTAATTAGAAACAAAGAAAAATTGAGCGAATTGGCAAGAACTCCTTTGAATGAGAACTGTTCAGCGGTCATCCTCAACAAGTTACCAAAGAAACTTGGAGACCCTGGCCGATTTCTGATTCCATGTGAATTTACGGGGATTACTACATGAAGCCTTGGCCGATCTTGGTACGAGCTTTAAATCTCATGCATTTTTTGTATGGAAAAAATCTTCTCTTCCTGAATTGACCCCGACCTGCATGACACTAGAACTAGCTGACCGTTCGATCACTAAACCGATCGGTATCGCTGAAGATGTCTTTGTAAATGTGGGAAAATTCCAATTTCTAGCTGACTTCGTGGTTGTTGATTTATGAAACCCAAGACCCCCGAAAGGAGTACCTTTAATTCTCGGGCGATGTTTCTTGAAAACCAGTCATGCTTTGATAGATGTTTATGAAGGTGAGATTACCCTTCGTGTTGGCAAGGAGGCCATCACATTCAATCTGGGAGCCAAACTTCAAGTATAACCAGCTTGTTTACAACCATATATCGTAAACAAAATCGACGTACATCATTGATATGGCTTGTGATGAGTATTCTCATGAGGTCTGGATTTCAAAAGTGATCGCGAGTGGCTTCCCACTCCCTATTTTGAGGCCTAGTGTTTCTAATGTTCTCCAAATCTCACTCCTTTTGGTGGACATTGATTTACTTTTATTTGAATAAGCAGATTTGTTTCTTGCTCTAGAAGATGATCCAACTTCATTGAAGTTGAATCCAACTGTATTCAGTATTCCTGAGGGGGAACATCCTGCTTCTAGAAGCCAATTTTGAACAGTGAACACCACCCCCTCCTAAATCAAGTAACATTATCTGCTGGAGTTAGGGAAAGAACTCAAAACTTGTGAAGATAAACGTTGAATCTTCGCTTGATGAACCTCCAGAGGTTGAAATAAGGAACTTGCCACCCCATCTTGAATACGCATTTTTTAGTAGGTTGACGACAAGTTGCCTGTCATAATTGCTAAAGACTTAAAAAGATTGGGAAAAGGCAGGCCTTCTCAAGGTTCTCAAAGTCCACAAGCGAGCCATCGCTTGGTGGAAAACTCTCCGAATTATAAAGGGGGTTAATCCCAGGAATTTTTTACTCACAAAATTCTATGGAAGAGCGACTACGAACCGTCTGTGCAAGTCAGAGAAGGGTAAACCCAAAAAATCCATCGACGTTTATTCAAGAAGGAGTATTGAAAAACTCCTTGGACGCTGGATTGTTTTACCTATCTCTGACAGGCCCTTGGGTAAGCCCGGTACACTGTGTACCTAAGAAAGGAGGCATAAACCGTCATCACAAATACGATTGAAATGAACTTATTCCTACACGATTGGTTTCACGGGAGGCGATTAGTATGTATTGATTACAGAAGAAGCTTACTGAAGGCCACCAGAAAAGCCATTTTCCATTGCCTTCATGACCACAATGCTCGATAAAGACTAGCAGGGGAAACCAATACTACTGTTTCCTCGATGGCTTCTCGGGTTATTTTCAGATCCCAATTGACCCAAAAGATCAAGAAAGACAAACCTTTACTTGCCATCTGGAACTTTCGCCTATCGGCTCGCATGCCTTTGGGCTATGCATGCTCCGGGCACCGTTCCAACGATGTATGTATGGCAATCTTCCCCGATATGATGAAAAAATTGATGGAAGTATATGATGGTTGACTTTTCGGTCTTCGGGGACTCTTTCTCTACGTGCCTACCCATTTGAAAAAGGTTGAAGCGGTGTGAAGACACCAATTTGTCCTTTAAACTAGGGAAGAGGCCGTTTTTAAGGTGTGAAAGGAAGGCATTTGTCCTCGGGACACAAATTTCTTAAGTCAGGAAATTGTGAGTTTGATCGTGCTAAAGTTGACGTGATAGCAAAGCTCCTTCATCGACTATTTGTGAAAGGTGTCCGTAGGTTTCCTTCGGCACGCGGTTTTTTTACCGCGATTTTATTCAGGACTTTTTCAAAAATTACCCGTCCTATGACTCCACTTGCTTGAAAAAAGAGAGACTTCCATTGTTCTTCTCAGATAGTGTATCGAATCCTTTATTAATACACTCAAAGAAAATTGACTGAGGCCTCCGATCTTAATTGCTCCAGACTGGGCTTGCCCTTTGAACTAATGTGTGATGCAAGCGACTTTGCTATTAGGCTAGGTCCTGGGGCAAAGAAACAAACAAGCATTTTCCAACCTATCAATATGCAAGCAGACTAATGAACGGGGCTCTAAACTCAGTACACTACGGACCGAAAAAGAATTACTTGCTCCGTGGTGTATGCTTTTGAAAATTCGTTCATATCTTGTTATTCCAAAAGCATTAGTGTATACAGGATCATTCAGCAATTTAAGTATCTCTTTGCCAAGAAGGTGCTAGGCAAGACTCATGCGGTGGATTTATTGCTCAATGGTATTTGTATTGAAATTCGAGAAAAACAGGAGCAGAAAATCTTGCTGCAGATCATCTTTCAAGACTGGAAATTTCCTCACCAAGTTAAGTTAGAAAAACAAGGAAAATAAATGATATGCATTTCCTCTCGAAATCCTTGGTTCTATTGCTCTTAAAGAGGATAGTACCCGATGGTTTGCAGATTTCGCAAAATTACCATGCGGGAAAAGTATATTGTCAAGGAATGTCGTCCTCATACAGATAGTAATAAAATTCTTCAAAGATGTTAAAATTTCTTTCTGGGAGACCCTTTCTATTTATTAAAACTGTGCTGGGACCAAGTAATCAGGCGTTATGTTTTCTGGGGTAAAAGAGCTTTAGACATTCTCAAAGTTGGCACAGGGACCAATTGAGGACACTATGGTTTGCCAATTAACAGCAAGAAAGGTCTTCGATTCTGGATCTATTGGCTCCATCTACATAAGGATGCCCGACTTCGTCACCCGTTGTGACATCTTGTCAACGTCAAGGAAAATTACGACAGTGATGTGATTGCCACAAATTCATCCAGTTTACGAAAATCTTTGACTCTGGGGCATTGATTTTATGAGGTGTTCCCGTCTTCGCAAGAGGGAAACAAGTACATACTCATGGATGTTGACTATTGTCAAAATGGGTTGATGTAGCAAAGCGCTCCCCACCAATGATTCCCGAGTTGTTTGCAAATTTTTAAAAACTCTCTTTTCTCGATTTGGTGCCCCCCGAGCTATCATAAGTGATCGCGGAACACACTTTTGCAATGACCAGTTTACAAAGGTCATGCTTAAGTACGGAGTCACTCACCGTCTATAACAACCCAAGAATTTTCATCAAATGCAAAACTTATTTCACTATTATCACAATTGTACGGGGAAATTTTTCGCTTTATTACATTACTTGTATTGTCAATGTCTCAGTAGTTCATCAACTCAAGTAGATGAGCTCACGCAACCTATCTATGGCAAATCATGTCTTCATATATGTCAAGCAAACAATCACAATATGTCAAGTCAATAATATCAATCCTTATTTACAAAGTCATTTTATTTCCTATAATGTACCATTAGCAACGTTATATCAAAAACGGGCCTAAACCATGATCATATACCTCCCAAACCCTATCTCATGGAAGGGTTAACCATAAAGTGAATGCACAAGCTATAAAGCATATGTAAAAGTAATATGATGCATCTCATTTGAATATATTATATTCTTCAAGTTCAAGAGTACAAGTCTTAAAGCTCATGTACAAGTCCTTAAGAATGAATCTCCTAAAATAGCTGTTTATTTCGCTACGTTTTTATTCTTATTTTCTCCCAACTACCATTAAGGCAGACCACTACACTCATTTTACAATATTAAACCCTAATTATTTATTCCTAACTTTCATACATCTTATGCATCAAACACCATATTCAGAAACCCATTAACCCTAAAAAACCGAGCTAGTATTCTAAACCATGGACCTGTTTCTTGGCTTTTATCATTGTAAACAATCCAACACTCATAAGTATGTATAAACTTATTTTACAATCATACCAATCCTATTCAATCAGTATCTATCTGTATTCATCATTTTACCGCGCTTGTAATAAAACATTATCTAGAACCCTTAAAATGTACCTAATGGGTTCATTTAACCCGTTTATTGTTTTATAACCATTCTAATCCCCAAATAACCAACCAAGGGCCATTGTTCAACTCATAAATTAAGTTTACAATGCATCATCTATCATTTACTGGCATTTGCATCAGTAAATACAAAGTTAAGAAAACCTGAACGAATCCAGGAAAACCTAAAATTATGCCCTAATTGGTGATTTTTGACCCCGTTTTTTCTCAATTTCAAACTCATTTTTAACTTAACCCAACGACCAAACTTCATTAATAATATTTATTATAAGCTTGGATTTTATTTCCATCATCTCTTATTCAAAGTATTGCAAAATATAAGTTAAGAAAGTCAAGAAAACCCATAAATGAGCCCTAGTTGACCGTATTCCCTTTTTCTTCATTTAATCGTTTTAACCAAACGAAATTGTAATTTTGCCTAAATTACCTTTATCCCAGACCTTAAAAAACCAATTTCATCATTATTAATCATTTATAATACAATGTACCTTGTTAAAACCTTTGAAGAACCCGTCGAACCCAAAATAGACCCGATTTACTTCTATGACCATTTTGACCCCTCTAAATTGCTACCAAGTCCAAATAACCAATGTGAACCTCTTCTAGAATCATAGTAGCAGCTTATGCACCTGTTTGGACCAAGCCTTGGTCAAATTTGAGAAGCACATGGCTTGCTTTTGTCCTACTTCAGCCGCGGCATACCTCCCAATCCCAAACTACCTCACAAAGCTACTTCCTGCCTAGCTTATACAAACATTCTATAGCTTTTCGCTCCTCATTTCCTACCTTAGCTTGTACACATGTCCCATATCTCAGATTTCAGCATACCTTAAGCCTTTAGGGTTCCTTTACCGTATAGAATAGGCATGCCATAACACCTTCATTTTTTCTTCATCCCCACTTCTCCTATATAACCTTCTTAGTAGCACTCCTTGATCAATAGGATTCTAATAGATTCTTAGAAGTCTCAAAGTTACTGAAAGGAAGCAAAAGAAACAAGAAACGAAGCCCCGGCGAGTCGGTACTCTAGCCAGTACGAGCCGAAAGTCCCGATTCTGACCCGTTTCCACCATTTTGCTCTTGAAGCTCAAAACAGGTTTTGTAATGTTATACTTCTGTACTACACCCTTTTATTGTTCTATGATCTAATATACTCTTGTTAAGTTTATAACTCAATTTATGCTCCATTTTTCCATTTTGATCCAAAAACCGTACGCCCGAAAAAACCCTAATTTCGCGTTGTTTTTCTTAAAACATAAATGTTATAATGTTATATTGTTAATCTCTCCTAGCATGCTTAACTTATGTTTAAACATAACCACTTTATTGATTAATGAAGGAAATTGACTCTAAATCCCGCGCTGTTTACGTTTTGAAAACCCTAATTTGACCCGTTTTACTTCCTAGCTTAACGAATCGTTTAAATTAAAACTGTGTTATGTTAAAATTTCATATTTTAGTTTAATATAACATATAAAGTCTAATGAATAATTGTTTAAAATAAGCGTGCTTGCAAATTGGACAATTTTGTAATTATAATCCATGCAAGGGCGTAATATCGTTTCTTTATGAAACTTATAACTAAAAGGACTAAAAGCCCTAACCCGTTGAATTAAATTTTGAAACCAAATGAACCCGTTTTATGTTTTTAAACTCGAAATCCTTTTCTATAAGCTAAAAGTTTGTAAAAGCTATTTTTCCTAACTTATTTTAACTTATTCTAATAAGTTATAACCTGCAAATAGCTTTCTATATTGAAAAACACCTTATTATGAATTTTGGACTTATTTGGTAAATATTTTCATGCAAAAGGGTATATATTGTAACTTTTTGAAATTAGTAACTACAAGGGCTGTTTTGTAATTATATAAAACTTATAACTTCAAGGGTATGTTTTGCCAAGTTCTAAAGTCAAAGGATTATTTAAAATAAACTTAATATATTAAAAGGACTAGTTTTGTAATTACTTATAAACCAAGGTAATATATTGCCAATTTGATATTCTTGAAAATATAAAATAATATATTTTTATATAAATTATAAAAATATAGATAAATATTATCAAACCCGATTTTATTAAACCTCAACGCATTCATCGTTACTAATTAACGATCGACGTATTATATATTAAAATACGTTTTATATTAAACATAATTTATCATCGACTAGCCTTTGAAGAAACATTAAAATCTTATCGTATCACGTTACTAGGGAAATTCATGTGAGGGGTTCCGTTTGGTTATTTGTTCTGACGAGTTTGCTGGGTTTACGACTTAAAGTGCCTTGACGCCTCAAACAATACTGCGTGGCTTCTAGATTATGATTGCCCGAACAGTGATGCAATACTTCCATAATTAATCAATCAAAACTTTCTCAAAGTTCTAGAGTACAATCAAACTAAGACTTGACCTATTACCTCAGGTTGTGTGTTGCGTGTTGAAGCCGTTTTACTTTCAAACTGATATACTAAACTTTCCTGCCGGATAGATAACATCGTACTACCATACGAAAACTTTCCCGTACTTTTGCTATCAATCAGATTTCCCTGTACTGTCAAGGTGAGTTCATAGCCTCACTTTTAAATCTCTTGAATGTTTTCATAAACCCGTGAGGGGGATACATGCTATAAACTATGAATACAAGTGTTTTCTAAATGTATGCTATCATAATATATTATTGCTTGTGATCTAAGTCCCTTTATGCCAAAAGACCCCACTATCATGGACCATTAATCACTTGCGAGTGAACGCGAATATTGTGAATAGATCTATTGGGATTGACGAATCCCGTTTGTGTTAGCCGGATAGGTAACCAAACGCACTATATTTGAATCTCATAGGTATATGGCAATTACCTACACCGGGGGCCATTATCTTTATATATATATATATATCACATCAATTTGGGTATATATATACACCAGTCAGTTTGTGTGCCATGAGCTTAGACGCAATACTATAAACACTGCTTTTATAATAATTGTACTCATTACAATTATCACTTATGATGACTTGTATTCACACTATTTATCATAAACCTATGAATTTCACTCAACCTTTGTGTTGACTTTTTAGCATGTTTATCTCAGGTAATTGAGCAAACTATGGCACGGAGTGGCATGGACTTGAAGATGGCTAACTGTTATCATTCAAACTTTTGTTACTAGATTTTGGGACCTCTCTTTTGTAAAAACTCTGATAAATAAATGAATGATAACAACTTTTTCCAAAACGTCTCTTTATGAGTCGTTTTCTATGATTATGAATGTTGTACTATGAAGTAATACCCCCAGATTAGCTTCCGCTGCTATATTTATCAAAATGGGGTGTTACAGATTGGTATCAGCGCCATGGTTATAGAGAACAAGGTTAAAACCTTAACTATAACTATTTTTCTTGTGTTAGCCAAAGAAAGTCTTCCGTGCCACTGCATTCTCAGAAAAGTATGTAAATATGCATAACTGCTATATTATTATATAAATAATTTATATTATTTACAACTGGGTTGTTAACAGAACGATGTCTTCTCCCAACCACTCTACTTCCGATACTAAGGATGCTTTTTCCTCTATGAATATTCTTAACTATACTTCGGTCTCATTGGATTATTTCCTAGCTTCATCGGGTAGCAGTTCTTTTAACTCTTCGGAAAACTCTAAGGATAATATGATCCCACCAGTATTCTCACATTTCTATAATAATCCTTATTTGAAGGACGTACAAGCATTTTATGCTAAGGAATCACCTGTTTCACCACCAACTCCTATTACTCCACAGACTGTTTTAACTCCATCTCTAGTATTACCACCATTACTACTATTTGACCCCTGATATTTCTTTGTTCCTGAGGAACTATTACCATCTAAGAAGCAAACCTATCTTCCATCACTCTCTTCTACTAATCCATCTCGGAATCAAACCTGTGATTTGGTATCACCATCTTTCTCAGTTTATACTCCTACCCCACCTCAAATATTTGAAATAGGAAAAAGTTCAATTAAGATGCATCTGAAGCATCATGAGAAACAAATCAAAGATATTTTGAATTACTTAGAAGAACTCTCTTTTCACCGCATTGAGAAAATGGAAGAAGGACATATTAATGATAGGATGATCATACAAAAAGATGGTAACGAACTAAAGACCGAACTTAAGAGAGTCCGTTCTCAGATTACCAAACTTCAAAGGAAGCAATTAGGACAAAGAGATAAGATTGCTTCGTTCGCATTAGGATTTCTACCCTAGAAACAACTCCTGAGGATACTCAGGTTCGCCACCAGTCATATATGAAGAATCTTTTGAAACCCACTTCATAAGCTTGAAAACCTCAAACACCAAGCTACTATTCCTGTCATTTATTACTTTTATCTAGAATCCTACCACGAGACACGTAGCATAAGTATCAACACTTGTAAAGTTTTGATGATGTAAGATATGTAAGTTAAAGATTATCCATGAAATAATAAGGTGATAATTCTGTTACACCTTGATGTTTGATGATATCAAAACTTAACATCGTTTGTCAATCCCATTAGTTTTATTATATTCAACTCTAAATACTCGCCTCATACCTTTGAAACACTTATGCAACAACAAAGATCCTCAACAGATAATATGGGCATTTGTGTAATTAATGTCTCATTATTCTTCCCGTCGCTTCATATGATTTTGAAAAAACATATCATCTTCTATACATCACCATTTTGACATCATGTTGTATGCTTAGATGATTTATAATTGTCTTATCAAATTGAATTAGGACGCTTCTTCATTTGAATAAGGAAATTATAAACCACCAAACTATGAATTTATAAATTCTCAATTACAAGAATTGGGATGCCTCTTTTTGTAAGTGACAAACTATAAATGAGTAGGCTTAAGTATATGACAACCTATGATCGGTTTGTACGAACAAATCCCTTACTTCATGAAATCATTATCAATATTACCTTCATATGAATGAATCTCTGAACTTTTACACTTCATAATTCGACTAAATCTCGAGACGAGATTTCTTTTAAGGGAGGAGGACTATAACAACCCGTAGATTTCATCAATGTGATTATCCATCTATTAATTTAGATGCAATATATACCACCTTTTTACAAGGAAATTTTTCGCTTTATGCAACGTAACTTGCATCTCTAAAGTTAACGAGCTCACACAACCTACCTGTGACTATTATATATATGAATATGTCAAGCAAACATCATAACATGTCAAGTCTATACTCTAATATCATTTATAACATGTATGATATATATTTAACAAAGTTTTCACAACATTATTATCAAATAATCATAAACCGTTAATGATTATGCCTAAACCCTAATTTTATGTAATGTAAACATCTAAAGCGAATGTACAAGCAACTAAGGCACATATACAAGTATCATAGCATCTCATTTGAATACATATTCCCTCCAAAATAAGGTACAAGCCTTTTAATGCACAAGGTACAAGTCATTAATGCACAATATTCAAAATAGCCATTTTACCTCCATTTTCCTAAGGAATCTTGTATAAACTATTAAGTACAAGTTACAAGAAAGCAATGCACTATATTTACATTCCATTTTCCTTCTCATTTCATGATTATAAACGAAATCAAAACTAGAAACCCTAACTCGAGCTAGTTTCTAACCTGTGACCCATTTCTTTATTTTTAACCATTTTAAACCTAAATCATTAATCAAATTAAGTTGTAAATACTTGATATACAACATTTACATTTCATATTCCATCCTTATTAACCCATTACACACGAATCTAAAACCAAAACCCTAATTCAAACCATAAACCAACCCACGCCCTATTTTCTTATTTTTTTTACCCATTTTAGAATTAACCATGCACCTAAGCATGTCAATGACCCTCCTACTTCAACTAGAAGCTGCTTACAAGCACCTTTTTTGAGTAGCTTAGCCACCAAGTGGCCACATCACCTCCTTGAGCTCCAAGCTATGCCACGACACCTCACACCCCTCCAAGACCATCCAACACCTCCTAGCTACATCCATAGCCCCTCAAACTCAGCCCCTAGCTGATCCTAATCACTCCCCACCTTTCCTAAGCTTAACCTCTAAGTTTCCTTGGCCTCCAAGTCTAATTCGAGTATAAAAAGAGGGACGCACCCTTCCTTTCAACTCACACCTTCACTCTTTCTTTCTAATCAACAATGGCATCTAAGGTATAATCAAGGAAGTCCTAAGAAGTCCCAAGAGCAGAATAGAAGCGAAGAAACGAAGTCTTGAAGCCCCAAGAAGGTTATCTCAGGCGTACGAATACAAAAGAGCCCATACGACCCATTTTCGAATCCATAAGCTCAAATTCAGGTTCTATAAGCTCGTGTTCTGTTTTAATACTCTTATAATGTTCATGTGATCATGTTTAATCCATTGTTAAAAGCCTTGAACTCAAAACCTAAGCGTTTTTCCTTTTTAATCCAAACCGAAACCATAAAACCCTAAACTTGTGTTTTCTTTAATACTATAAGCTAAACACCTAAACTATTGTTATAAGCCATTTTATAAGCTTATCTAACATTTCTATAAAAAATTTATCTTATCTTAAAAGCTCTAACCCGTTGGATTAATTTTCAAACCTGAAACGACCCATTTCATGAAATTAAACTCGAAAACCATTTCTATAAGCCATAAGCTTGTAAAAGCTATTTTTCCTAACTTATTTTAGCTTATTCTAATAAGCTATAACCTGCAAATAGCTTTCTATATTGAAAAACACCTTATTATGAATTTTGGACTTATTTTGTAAATATTTTCATGCAAAAGGGTATATATTGTAACTTTTTGAAATTATTAACTACAAGGGCTGTTTTTGTAATTATATGAAACTTATAACTTCAAGGGTATGTTTTGCCAAGTTCTAAAGTCAAGGGATTATTTAATATATACTTTATATATTAAAAGGACTAGTTTTGTAATTACTTATAAACCAAGGGTATATATTGCCAATTTGATATTCTTGAAAATATAAAATAATATATTTTTATATAAATTATAAAAATATAGATAAACATTATCAAACCCGATTTTATTAAACCTCAACGCATTTATCGTTACTAATTAACGATCGACGTATTATAAATTAAAATACGTTTTATATTAAACATAATTTATCATCGACTAGCCTTTGAAGAAACATTAAAATCTTATCGTATCACGTTACTAGGGAAATTCATGTGAGGGGTTCCATTTGGGTTTTTTTTTGACGAGTTTGTTGGGTTTACGATTTAAAGTGCCCTGACTCCTCAAACAATATTGCATGGCCTTTGGATTATGATTGGTCGAACAGTGATGCAATACTTCCATACTTAATCAATCAAAACTTTCTCAAAGTTCTGGAGTACAATCAAACTAAGACTTGACCTATTACCTCAGGTTGTGTGTTGCGTGTTGAAGCCATTTTACTTTCAAACTGATATACTAAACTTTCCTGCCGGATAGATAACATCGTACTACCATACGGAAACTTTCTCGTACTTTTGTCATCAATCAGATTTCCTTGTACTATCAAGGTGAGTTCATAGCCTCACTTTTAAATCTCTTTAATATTTCATAAACCCGTGAGGGGGATACATGCTACAAACTATGAATACAAGTGTTTTCCAAACTGTACGCTATCCTGATATATTATTGCTTGTAATCTAAGTCCCTTTATGCCAAAAGACCCCCATTATCATAGACCATTAATCACTTGCGAGTGAACGCAAATATTGTGGATAGATCTATCGGGATTGACGAATCCCGTTTGTGTTAGCCGGATAAGTAACCAAACGCACTATATTTGAATCTCATAGGTATATGGCAATTACCTACACCGGGGGCCATTATCTTTATATATATATATATATATATCCACCCCCACCCTTCCAACCCCCCCACCCCCCCTCCACCCCCCCCCCCCCACCCACCCCCCCCACCCTCACCCGTATTCACACTATTTATTATAAACCTATGAATTTCACTCAACCTTTGTGTTGACTTTTTAGCATGTTTATCTTAGGTAATTGAGAAAATTATGGCACGGACTGGCATGGACTTGAAGATGGCTAACTGTTATCATTCAAACTTTTGTTACTAGATTTTGGGACATCACTTTTGTAAAAACTCTGATGAATAAATGAATGATAACAAATTTTTCCAAAACGTCTCTTTATGGGTCGTTTTTTATGATTATGACTGTTGTATTATGAAGTAATACCCCAAATTAGCTTCCGCTGCTATATGTATAAAAATGGGGGTGTTACAAGTAGCTACAAACCAGAAGTTTAACTTTTCAAAGTATATTTTTGAAAGTATGGTGAAGAACTTAGAGAATGTGTCTGGTAGATTTTTGATATATCTAAGGTTTGTGCAAGTCTTTTTAGATAAACAACTTGAAGAGAAGAAAAGTCACAAGAGAATTTATGATGCACCCTCTCACACTAAAAAGATCTTTGGAAATATAAAGAGAGTAGGAAAAGGATTTTCGGGTAGAGTTACACCCTAATTTCCAACAATGGTGGTACAAGCTCAAGAAGGAATGGGTGAAGGTTTAGCAAATCCAACTGATCCCCATCACATACCCACTATTATTCAACCATCAACATCTCAACCTCAAAAGAAACAAAGATCAAGAAGGTCAAAAAGAAAGGACACTAAGGTAACTCAGCATAGTGGTCCTACAACCAATGTAGCAGATGAGGCTGTTAATGAGGAGATGGATGATAGTTTGGTGAGGGCTGTCACTACTGCTTCTAGCTTAGAAGCAGAGTATGACATTGGTAACATCCTTAAGACCCGATCTAAGGCAACACCTAATGACCTAAGTTCCCTAGAAACTAGTTTAGGTGGTGGTCCCAGGCGCCAAGAAACCATGGGGGATACAATTGCTCAGACTAGGTCTGTCCTATAAAGACTGGACTTTTCCCTACTATTTTCTCACATTTTGCACTCATTCTTTCTAATCTAAAACAGCCCACACATCTCATAAAAATCCTTTGATCATCTAATCATAAAGCTTTGTTTCCAAGTGCTCCAAGATTAATTCCTTAAGTGCCAAGATAAAGAAACTTCCATCAAGTAAAGAAGTATTACACCTCAAGTGTGTATTGCAATCTTGTTGCATCCATATCACAATTTGTAAATCATTTGTAAATCTTGTAAAGTTGTATAGTAGATAAATCTTTGTGATTGTTGTAAGTATAGTTGAATCTAGTGATTATACAAGTTGTGATAGTTAGGTGTGAAAGTAAAGTCGAAGTAGTGAAGTAGTGGTGTGAAGAAAACTAAGGTGTGAAGAAGTTGTGTAGTTGTGAAGTTGTGTTGTGAAGTCGTAAAAGTAGTGAAGAAGTTGTGAAGTCGTGATAGATTGGTTCTAGCTAAGATTAGAACTCAACATCTAGCTTAGTGTCAAAATTTGATATAAGCAAAAGTTGTGTACGGTTTTCTTCGCCATAAGAGAGTTTGTTGACATAGTGAAGAAAACTCTCAAGTTTGGTGCTCGAGGAGTGGAGTACAACGAAGAGGTGCTTCGTTACTGAACCACTATAAATTCTCGTGTTGTGGTTTGATTATTCTTACTCTTATCTCTTGTCTTACCTTATTTGCTCATACTATCCTATTAATTGTTTATATAAGTATAATGTTTATATTGTGCAAGTGTTGAATTCACATAAAGTCGAATCTAAGTTTTTATTAACAAACATAAACATTAAATTAAAAAGCGCTAAACTATTCAACCCCCTTCTAGTTTTCAACAGGACAGAAGACTTATGTGTATATTGTGATGTGCAGGTTGGGATAGGACTAGGTGTGTGTTAATGCAAAGAGGTAAAGTGATAGCCTATGCGTCTAGGCAGTTAAAAATTTTTTTGCTCCAATCATATCCCTTAGGATTGCCAGTGTAGACTTGTGAGTGTCAGACGTGTCAAGGAGTGTCAAGAATCTTCTAGAAGCGATGGAATGTGTGTGGAGTGAGTGGTTTTACCATGGGTTCATAGAAGGGTAAAAGTGAAAGAGACGAATGAATAGTAATTCAAAGGCACGTGTTTATATGATTTTAACTTTGGACCTAGGGAAATGGATTATTGACTTGGGCTTTTATAATTTTCTTGGGCTAGGAAATAGGTATGGATTTGGACAATGAATTTATAAAATTGGTTTTGTATAAAGGCTTATATGTTTATAAGGTATAAATCTTAATGGGCTAACCCAGCCCATTAAATGGGTACGGGTTGGTCCATTTAAAGATGTATACGCCTTCGGCTTTGTTTTTCCGCGCTCTTTCCATTCTCGTGCTCGGTTTTTTCCGTTTTGGCCTTGTTTTTGTCGTTTTGTGATAAATATGTACCTGCAAGATACAATTTACAATACAAACATATACAATGTATTTCTTATGTATTTTTGGTCATTATTAGTCTTTTTAGCTTGTTTTATTAGGTAAAAGGTATGTATATTTAAGCACATACCAGATGTTCATCTTCCGTTGGTTGAGTTTTCGTATAACAATAGTTATCATTCTAGTGTGTGATGTGCTCCGTTTGAGGCATTGTATGGTAGAAAGTGTCGTTCGCCAATTATGTGGGCTGAGATTGGAGAAGGTCAGTTGATAGGACGTGAATTAGTGCAAGAGACTACTGAGAAGATCTTGCAGATTAAGGATAGACTTAAGGCTGCGCGTGATCGTCTGAAAAGTTATGCTGTTAAGAGGAGTCCTTTAGAGTTTAGTGTAGGTAACTATGTTTTGCTCAAAGTGTCGCCTTGGAAGGGTGTGGTATGCTTTGGGAAGAAAGGGAAACTAGAACCTAGATTTGTTGGACCTTTTGAGATTATTAAAAAAGTAGGCCTCGTAGCCTACAGGTTAGATTTGCCTGAGGAATTAAATGGTGTTCATGACACGTT